>VMDO01038005.1:0-13867 GCA_007922755.1 Pedetes capensis
TTGTTTTGTTATTTGTTTAAGAAAATTTATAGTATTTTTCAGCTCAGAGAAGGACCCAGGTTGACAACAGATAGATTTTCAATGGTCTTTAATTCCCACAAATGTTGCCTTTGTAGTTGTTGTTAATAATGAAATGTTAAAAGAAGAGGCCACTATGGATCATCTTTCCTTTAACTTTAGTTAGGCAATAGGACTTTACTGAAGACTGGACTTTACTGAAGACTGGTGAAGATATTGAACTTTAATGAAAACCAGAGATAATATTTAACATTGGGATTAAAAGAATCTTTGTTAAATTTTTGTCTTTTACCCAGTCATAGGCCAAAAGAGGTAATATATCTAATAAAATAACTTTTTGAAGGAAAAACAGTGTACAGATCATGTGATGACCCAGTGTATGATGCTTTGGTAAAATCATAAGTTAGAACTATGTCCAACTCTTTTTTTTGTTTTTCAGTACTGGGGGTTGAACCCAGGGCATCGTGCTTGCATGATTTGCAAGTGCTGGACCACTGAGCTGCAACCCCAGCCCATTTTTTTGAGACAGGGTCTCACCAAGTTACACAGACTGCCTCTTGTCTTGACCTTGCAATACTCCTGCCTCTGGCTTCTGACTATGTCCAACTTAAAATCCAGTTTTTGAAAAAAAAAATCCAGAGGAAGTCCAAATGGATGTTTCGAAAAAAAGAAATCAAGTTATTGTCAAAGGAACTTCCATCTTTTACCTTATGAATGACACTTTGAATATAATGTCTATTAACATTTGAAGGAAAGCAAAGGGTGTACTCTATAGTAATGGTGACTCAATTATTCCTGACTAAAAGATTTGTTAACAAGATGACTGTAGAAAAAAATTTCACGTTATTATTATTTCATAATTGGATTTGTGCAATATGACTGTAGGCAAAGACAGTATGTACACACCCCTGCCTATATCCTTTCCCCAAATGTCAGGGAGTCACCAGGCACAATTCTATATTATAATGACCATACTACTTACTGATATAACTGGAAGCTGTGCTATGACTATGCAGTATATTGCACCTTTATAAGAAAACTGCACCAGGAAATAGTTCCAGAACATCATTGAAAATAATTGCATATCCCCATTCCTTAATTGAGAATAAAGATCCAATTCATTCATATTTACAGATTAGCCAACCTACTTCTTTTAACTACCTGAATAGATATCCCTATTGATCCAAGCTTACCCTTTCCAGTCAGACATTAACCTCTTACTAACTTTTTTGATGAGGAACTGGACTTCACAGTCTATAATAATAAATATGTAAACATATAAGTAAATACTTATTTTCCCTAAATTACCATGGATATTTGTGGTCATTTGCAAAATAATCCTAAGTGACATGAAAATTGCCATAAATTCATGTTGTGTTTCTGTTCATTTTAGAATGTACCTGAATATCTTAAAGGTTATCACTATGAACAAAAAAAACTCTCGTATATACTTAAAAGCTAATTTAAGTCATTTGACCATTTTGGAATTTTGGATTCTGGATAAATGAAATGTTACTAAATTGGAGTTAGAGTACATGGATCTATTATGTTCTCTTGGAGTTTAGAGATATGTCATTCAGCAATTCAGGGATGTGCTCAAACACAAACACATACACACACATATGTGTTATATATATACATAAAATGCTTTATTTTTACTGCCATAAATTTCATGGTAACAGACTTTTTGGACTTCATGACTTCCTCCCTTCTCTAAAGATGATTGGAAATGTCTTGTTTCTGTGTCTGCCATTCAGCATACACATATCCAACATCTGACCAGCAATGTGAGTCTTGACAGCTCCTGGCAAGGTAGTAATATTGCATGTAATTTCTCTCAGCTGGGCTTTCAATTCCCTGCGACAGGCAGGAACATCAACAAGGTCAACTCATTTATCTACAGTAGAAGTGGCACTAGCCTATTTTGAGAGCAGATGAGAATATAGGCTTAAAAAACTAAGGATTTAGAAATAGGACTAAAATAGGGTGAAGTAAAAAAATGAAATTCCTACAAGATTTCTTTCAGTAATGTTTGAATTGTTACTTAAGACTAGAATATATTGAAATATAGAAATGGACATTATTCAAATAGATTTTCCAAATTATGAAAAAATATAATGTAAGAGTTAAGAGCATGGATCTTGACTCAGTTTATTCATCTATTAAATGAGACAATCATTACAAATTCCAGGATTGTGGTAGCAACCAACTGACATATCACATATTAAGTGCTTAGTACATGGCCTGGCACATAATCATCATTCTGTATATTAAAGCTCTAATAGTTTAGAACAAGGATAGAATTAAAGCTGTACACAGCCTTTGCTTCCAGAGACTTAAATAAGGTGTCCGCATTCCAAATTGTATTTATCCAAACAGTATTTTAAACTATATTTTATTGGAATATATGATGAAGAAAGGTATGAAAGTAGCATCATCGTTCAATGAGCCAATTACATTGAATATTTATTCATGCTTAGTTTAGTGTGACTATATGTATGTATGTACTATTTTCATTGCAAAATAAGTTGTTATTATATTTATCTTATGCCCTGTCATGTAGTGCAGTTGTGTTTGTTTGTCTACATGAGATACCAAAGACCCTGTACAAGTCAGAGAATCTACATAAGTTAGTTTCCAGATATGTCTTCCCTTTGAACACATTATATGGATATACACGTTAGTGCTCCAACACTATATCAAGAGTCATATATTTGTCCAGAGAAATGTTCTTATTAGAAACTAGAAGACATTGTCTAACACAACTATGTATTTCCTCTACCAAGTGGTGTTGCCATTATGGCTCTAATGGCTTGTTTACTGAGGCTCAAGAAATATTTATAGCATGCAGACGTATTTTTCCCATCAGAGAATGTAGAAGCCTAGCATGCTAATTCCATGTCATAAAAGTAAATGGTAGGATTCTGATCCCACTGAGAGCCAGAGGAGCTAATTCTTCTATTACCTTCATTTGCCTATTGGTCAAAATGAATACTTCCTCATCAGTATAACAGGTGTGGAAGTACTTTCTTTCATGATGAATAGATTATCCCTCATTTACAAAGTTCACTAATTTTCCCAAATACATACTGAACATAACTTCTCCTCATCACTTTATCCTGAATTCTTCCTTTACACAGAAAAGAATAGAGCATACATCCTTGCATTGACTTAGTTTTAAATTTATTTAACACTGAACCTCCAGGCAGCCTCTTCAAACTACCTTAATAAACTTAGCACTAACTTTATTGTGGTTCATTGCTTAAAAGATTGGATACCAATGATTTTGGTTCAATATTCATAGCATGAAGAGTCACTTTCATCATGAGCAATTGAAACAAAATTTCATGTGGAAACATCCTTGTATTAGACAACACCAACAAAATTGTTCTAAGATCAAAAATGTCTGAGATGTTCATTGGCTTTGATTGAGTAATGAAATAGTGCACATATCTGTTGCCCCCAAACAGTAATGCTGGTAATGAACTGTGAAGATTTTCATCTATATTATTAGTAGTGACTCAGTGTATGTATACAATGTCAGATATTCTACAAGTATATAGGATGAGTTGCCTTTCTGTTACAAGTTTCAAAATAATCATTTCTGTCAATCCAAACATTTAACATTAAGGCTTTACCCTAGAAAATGCAAAATATATGATTTTTGTCTAACAATAATCAAAATTTCCTCAACACTGGTTTCAATTTTCTACTATGACATACCCAATCTATATTCTTGACAATACAGAGAAATATTGGCTATCAAACATCTATTCATCCAGTAAGATTAGTGTTCTCAGTAAGTTAGGTTTTTAAGACATCATTGCATATGCACAAGTCTTGACTCTAACATAAGGGCAACATTAAATTGTGGAATTTAAAATTTAGTACCCATCTCTTTCTCCCAAATGTCTGTCAGTTTCTGTACTGTGGGGGCTTGTGTGTTCTTTGTTGCTGTAATGCTAAAAGCTATGCCACCAGTATTAGAGATACCTACAGGGTCACCATGGTGGACAAGTTGTACCCGAGCTTTCACACTAAGCAGACTGTGGAGAAGAACATGGCTACCCACTCCCCCAAAAAATTAGCCATTGAAAATCCTATGAATAGCAGAGGAACACTGTCAGATATTGTACCCCAATAGAACTCTCCAGGTTGGAGGGCACTCAAAGGACAACTGGGAAAGAGTTGTCTCCTCAAAGTAGAGTCTTCCTTAATAACAGAAATGGAGTAAAGTCCCAGGGACCTCCATTTGCTGATGTGGCATGACTAAAAATGAGGAGGAATAACTATAAATAGACAATAATTGGAATGTCGAATCTATATAGTATAAATCTAGGAGAATTAGAAATTATCAAAAGGGAAATGGAGCACATAAACATCAATGGGCTGGCATGGGCCATTTTGAATTAGGTAACCATATGTTCTACTATGTTGGGAATGATAGGTTAAAGAGAAATGAGGTAGATTTCATCATGAAAAAAGACATCTCAAGATCTGTCCTGAAGTACAATGTTATTAGTGATAGAATAATATCCATAGGCCTACAAGGAAATCCAGTTAATATGACTATTCCTCAAATTTATGCATCCAATACTAAGGCTTCAAATGAAAATATGGAAGATTTTTACCATCTTTTGCAATCTGAAATAGATTGAACATGCAGTCAAGATGTACTGATAATGACTGGTAATTGCAAAACTTGGAAACAAAGAAGGCTCATTGGTTGGAAAATATGGCCTCAGTGACAGAAACTATGTTGGAGATCACATGATAGAATTTTGTCACACCAATGACCTTTTCATTGCAAATATATTTTTTCACCCACATAAACTGTGACACTTGGTGTTCACTATATGGAGCATACAGAAACAAAATTGACTACATTTGTAGAAAGAGATGATGAAAAAATTCAATATCAAGTATCAGAACAAGTCCAGGTACTTATTATGGATCAGACCATCAATTGTTCCTATGCGGGTTCAAATTGAAACTGAAGAAAATTAGAAAAAAAATATATGAGATCCAAGGTATGACCTTGAGTATATCCCACCTCAGTACAAAGATCACCTCAAGAACAGGTTTCATATGTTAGACAATAATGATCAAAGACCAAATAAGTTGTGGCATGATATCAAAGACATGATTCATGAGGAAAGCAAAAGGTTATTAAAAAGAAAAGAAAAAAGAAAAGACCAAATAACATGTCAAAAGAGACTCTGAATCTTGCCCTTAAACATTAAGCAGCTAAAGTAAAAGGAAGAAATGATGAATTTAGGAACTAAGCACAAGATTTCAAAGGGCAGCTCGAGAAAATTTAGGCAAATATTATAATGACATGTGCAAGGAGCTGGAGATAGAAAACCAAAAGAGAAGAACATGCTTTGTTTTTCTTAAGCTTAAGGAACTGAAGAAAAAAATCAAGTCTTGCATAGCAATAGTGAAGGATTCTACAGGGAAAATGATAAATGATGCAGGAAACATTGAAAGAAGATGGAAAAAATAGTTGGTGGATGACCAACCATTTCAAGAGGTCACATATGTTCAGGAATCAATGGTACTGAAGGAAGAAGTGGAAGCAGCCTTAAAGGTACTGGAGAAACAAAGGCTCCAGGAATTGATGGAATAATAATAGAGATGTTTCAACTGACAGATGCATGCTGCACTGGAGATGCTAATTTGTTTGTGCCAAGAGATTTGGAAAACAGCTACTTGGCCAACTGACAGGAAGAGATTCATATTTGCGCTTATTCCCAAGAAAGGAGATCCAACCAAATGTGGAAATTATCAAATGACATAATTAATATTATACTCAAGAAGAATTTTGCTAAAGGCAATTCAAAAGCAACTGCAGTAGTACATAGGGAACTGTCAAAAAATCAAGCTGGATTCAGAAGAGGAACTGGAACCAGGGAAAATATTGCTGATGTCAAATGGATATTAGCCGAAAGCAGAGAATGTCAGAAAGATGTCTATCTATGTTTTATTCACTATACGAGGCATTTTACTGTGTGGATCACAAAAAATTACAGATAACATTGCAAAGAATGGGAATACTGGGGCATTTAATTGTACTCATAAGGAATCTGTACTTGGACCAGAAGGCAGTCTTTTGAACAGAACAAGGAAAACACTGCCTGGTTTACAGGCAAAAAAGTTGTGCATAAGGGCTGTATCCTTTCACTGCATTTCTTCAATCTCTATTTTGAGCAAATAATCTGAGAAGCTGGTCTTTATGAAGAAGAACATGGGGTTACGATTGGAGGAAGACTCATTAACAATCTGAGTTATGCAGATGACACAACTCTGCTTGCTGAATGTGAAGATTTGAAACTTTTTCTGATGAGAATCAAAGAACACAGCCTTCAGTGTGGATTGTGCCTCAACATCAAGAAAACAAAGTCCTTACAGCTAGGTCAGTAAGCAACTCCATGTAAATGGAGAAAAGACTGAGGTTGTCCACAATTTTGCTTTACTTGGTTCTACAATCAACAACGATGGAATCAGCAGTGAAGAAATCAAAAGACGCACTGAATTCAGAAAAGCTGTGGCAAAAGATCTCTTTAAAGAATTGAAGAGTAAAGATGTCAAATTGAAGATGAGGTTGTGCTTGACTCATCCCATGGTATTTTCAGTCACGTCATATGGTTGTGAAAGGTGGATGTTGAATAAGGGAGACAGGAGAAGAACTGATGCTTTTGAATTCTGATGCTGGAGATGATTATTGAATATACCATGTACTGCCAAAACAACTAACAAATTTGTTCTAGAGGAAGTGCAACCAGAGTGCTCCTTTGAAGCAATCATAGATATACTGCATCTGACGTATTTTGGACATGCTGTCAGGAGGCACCAATCCCTGGATAAGGACATCATGTTTGAGAGTGTGGCAGGTCAATGGAAAAAAAGACCACTAACTAAATGGATTTGACACAGTGGTTCCAACAATGGGCATAAATAGAAACAAAGATCATGTGCCTATCACAGAATCTGGAAGTATTTTGTTCTGTTGTATATAAATTTGCTATGAGTCATACTGACTCGATGACTCAATGACATCTAACAATAACAATACATCTCTTTGTGTGCCCAGTTCTGTGGGAAATGTTAAAGAGAGTAACGTATGTCATTATTTGTGAAGCATTTTCTGAGTAATGAATACATACCAGGCCCATTGCTAGGATAACAATCATGACCACAATACTATGGTCTAAGCATGCTTAAAGTTCTATGGGAAACAAAGAGACATCTGAATGAGAATGAGCACTGAGAAGATCAGAAAAGATTCACAAAAGAGGTAAAGTTTGAATGAAGCTGTCAAGAATTGAACAGGGGTTCAGTCAGCAAATTAGTATGGCAATGATATATATTAAGACTTGAAAGGTAAGCTAAGAGAACAGGAGTAGATAACAAGCCAATTAAATGATGACTCCAAGACTTTTTAACCTAGAAGACTGAGAAATTTGTGCAATCAAGGGTTCAAATATATTTTGATAGGTGCTGGGTTTGGAGAATAATACTGGGCTCCTTTAAAAAATATTTTATTTGAAGTAATGATATGCCATGCACAGAGCAAAATCCTTCTAGAAAATGAAAACATTGGTACGAAGCACAGGATAATCATGGCTGGATTTAAAAGGTGTCTGATACAATCACAGAAGTTCCACATCATGCTTTTCTGTGTGCCATATTATATATTACAATTCACCAAATAATTTCATAAATACTTTTTAAATTCATGGATTATAGATAAAATACCAACAGTGCCCTTAAATTGCAACTCTTCATATAATCATCAGATATAAAATACTCATACAAATTTTTTTTTTTACAGCACTTGGGATTGTGTTTTCTTGTACATTTTGTATTTTAAAACCTTTCAGAGGAGTGCAGTGCTCCTTACACACATACAAAGGGAAGAAAAGCCAGGAGTTCAGGCTCTCCTCAGTTATAGTGCTGAAATAATAAACAGTGATAGATCAACATTGTTGGAAATCTGCCTGAGTTTTTCTCCACCTTGGGCTGGTGTGCAGCCCTTCACTCTGGGGACAAATTTTGTAATGTAAAATAATATTCCTTATCAATGGCTAAGTATGTGTTGCAATTTTATTTCTCTGTGATCAGTCTAACTCTAAAAGGGGCAGATAACACAGAAATTTGAGTCCCTGTCCTTTTTGTATCTCAAGATAATTAACCCATCAAGTATTTCAGATTAGTTTGATGCTGAATTGGTTGGGTAAACAATGTCAGCCAAAATTAGAGAAATTATCTACATAGAGGAAGCAAAAGCAGTTTAAAGCAACCTCTCAATTACCTACCACAATAATCACTGGAGTGGAAAATGATGCTCTGGAGTTACTGTGAGATATTGCCTACTTTTGTAGCTGCTAAAAAGAGATGAAATTATGATGAGCATTATTTTGGTTTGGCACATTCCTTTACAGTCTTACTTTTTGAAAAAAGTTAAATCCATGAATATCATATGCAACAGCATTTTATCACTTGAAATTGAACCCAAATATTTTTGGTAATAGACCATAAACCACTAACCCACATCCTCACCATGCAAATGACACTGCTAATTGAACTAATATTTTATAAGAGAGGCAAAATCTATACTCAACCTTCTCATATATTGGGGAAATATTTGTACTTTTATAAGCAATTAGCTATTTTTGAAAAACATTCATTTGGTTGAGTTCAAAATGAAAGTTATTAGTTCTTCCTAAATTAAAACTTCATCATCAAAGCTCTGAATTCAAATAGCTCTTTCATGCATAACTTTCTTTGTGAGCATTTGGTGGAGTCTTTCTTTGAGCTAAAATCATTCTCTTTATAACTATTAAATCTACATAAATACCTGATACTAAATTTGTATCTATTATTTTTTAAGCAATATTGGAAGGACAAGTCTAGGTGTCATGTGAGGAAAAACATATATAGGCTATATTTAAGTTTAGAAAATGCCCCATTTCAGGAAAGATATTGAAATTAGGAACAGTGTAGTGCATAATATATTCAGAGTAGGCAGCATAAATGAGTTTAAGGCTAAAATGGATATACACTTGGAATCAATACAGTTGGATATGCTTGCTGAATAGCAAGATGCACCTGCTGAAGGGCAGTAAGATAACTAGATTGATACTGGCTCTTTCCAACCATAAATTCCATGTTTCAGAGTAATATTTCATGTCTGGCAATTGGAACAGTGGTGGCACAGTTGGATTGATTGGCACAGAACACAAGGTTTTATTTGTCAACAAATGTGTTTCATGATTCATCATAGACTCACTGATTGATTGGATACTGGCTGCATAGAAAAAAAATTATAAGTCTATCACGGAAGGTTTTGAAAATCCATCAATAACACTGATTCATCACCACCAACAACTACTGGAAGAATACAAAATGTTTCCTTATTGTCATTACTGTTCAGGACACAGGAAAGAGCTTAGTAAATAGATTCACATGCAGCAAATGCAGAGTACAATCATCTCAGTGAAACTTTTTCCACCTTCCTTTTATTCCTATGACATATCCAACTACCAACGGATCCCGGAAGGCTATGAAACACAGCCAACACACTTTTAATAAGTCAATGTAACATCAACCATACTCTTCTTGTGGATAATAATAACTACTGTGTAATGGATAACAAGTCTGCAGTTGTAGCCCTATGTCATCCGATCCTGTCAGATCTTAGAAGCTAAGCAGGGTCGGGCCTGGTTAGTACTTGGGTGGGAGACCGCCTGGGAACACCAGAAACTGTAGGCTTGGGAGAAGGACCTGGCAACCCCCTCCCAAAAATCACTCTGCCATTGAAAACCCTATGAACAGCAGAAAAGCACTGACAATAGTGTTTCCCCTGTTGTACAGAAGGTCGCTATGAGTGGGATACCAACTTGACAACACGTAACAACAACAATGGATAATAATGCTGAATTTGGATTCAAGTAAACCAAAGTTGAAATATCTAGTCTTGTTACTACATATCTCTGAATTTTGAAAGGATTTATTTAATCATTCTATGATTTGCATTCTTAATCTGTAAAATAGAAATAGTAACCCATGTTACAAGAGTTAAATGAAATAAAAAGGGCTCAAAATATTAGCTATTATACAGCAGCTTGGGTCAGACAACATTAGATAATCTGGTCTTCTTTCTCATAGAAAATAATGCTCTAAACCAAGTAATCTCCAGCAGCTCCTAACCATATTGTGAAATGTCCAAACCATATCTGGGCCCCTTAGCCATTTCATGACTCACTGGGAAGGTACCTCTGGGCATTTCTTCACCCAAACAAGGAAGCTACTGCTCATAGAAATTGGAAAGTTTGCTTTCTTGGTCCTTTATTCTCCTATTTAAAGTTCAGCCAAGTGATCCATCTATCTACAACTTATTAGTGAGAAAGTTAAAAACTTTGGATATATTGCATAGTTTACCGAAACAGGCCTTTTATTGTTGTTGTTGTTGTTAGGTGCCGTCGAGTCGGTATCCGACTCATAGCGACCCTCTGTACAACAGGGGAAACACTATCGTCAGTGTTTCTCTGCTGTTCATAGGGTTTTCAATGGCAGATTGATTTTTGGGAGGGGGTTGCCAAGTCCTTCTCCCAAGCCTACAGCTTCTGGTGTTCCCAGGCGGTCTCGCATCCAGGTACTAACCAGGCCTGACCCTGCTTAGCTTCCGAGATCTGATGGGATCGGATGCCACAGGGCTACAGCTGCAGGCAGGCCTTTTATAGATATGTGCAAAATGCATGCTTTCTTAAGGCATTGTCTGTTGTGAAAATCTATACAAACCAAACCAGTCTGAGAGGAATGGAGAAAACATTTGCAGGTTCTTGAATTGCATAAATCCATCACAAGAGAGCAGCAATAGCCCAGAATGGTGCATAACTATTTACTCAAATTTGTGGTAGATTATGATCTTCTGTCTTTGAATTAAGGTATGTGGATGTTTTTATTTCATCTTTTATCCTTATACCCCCTCCATAAAGGTGGAGAAACTAATCTTTGATTCTTGCTTTGATAATGCCTTAGGATTGAAAACTCAATTAATAAAACAAGAAAAAAAGGTGGTTTTTGTTGTTGTTGTTGTTGGTGTGTGTGTGTGTGTGTGTGTGTGTGTGTGTGTGTGTGTTGAACAGTGAAAATAATAGCCACAAAATCAGTATGAATTTTTAAGGTTTCTCTAATTAGACATGGCGCCCAGGGGGGCGGGGCTGGCCTGAGGGATGAGCGCGGGTCGCTTGCCTTGGCGAGGTTGGCTCAACTGCGCTGCTCCGGGTCCGCAGTCTCTCTCTGTCCCCGGGAGCCTCGCAGGCGCCCGCTGTTGTCCTGGGGCCTGGGTTCGCTCCGGCGGCGTCTGGGCCACCGCGGTGCCCTGGGTACGTGCGGAACCCGTGGGGAGCCGCGGAGGAGCTGCTTCCTGGACAAGCAGGGACGGAGGCCAGGGCTTAGCAAGGGGTCGGTTCTCCCAGTGCTGGCGGACGGGCCCTGATTCCCACGAGCTGATGCCTTCAAGCCCTGAAGACCAGAAACTTTTACCTGAGTTAGTACATGCTGGTGCCTATTTATGCGGATGTTGTTAAGAATTCACTACATTGGCCCCAGCAAAACAATTCAATCTGAAACTTAAAGTAAGAAAAATAAGATTGTGGAAAAAATGGATTCTAATGGATTCTTAGGGCTCCAGGCCGTAAGAGCTAGAGACGTAGTTGTAGGTGCTCAGGAAGGGCCTCACTGCTCTGGGTTCCAGCTGCCGGCGGCCCAGCGTCGGCCAGGACTGAAATCTTTGTAGCAGAAACAGCAGTTGGCCACAGTCAGAGGCAGCCAGCGGTGCAGCTCTCCAGCCTCAGGTGCCAGGGCCATCAGCCTTCGAGGCTTAGCAGCTCCCTAGGACTCGTCCAGCAACCAGGACCTGCTGTCTCTGCCCCCAGCCTCCTTTCTGGAACTCTTCAGCCGCTGCCACTCTTGCCACCTCTTTGTGTTACCACCTCAGCCTTCTCTATTTAGGATGAAAAATCACACGTAGGCAAAGACAAGACCATTCTGGAGAAGCCTTTTATGGGGCCTAATGTTGCAGTCTCTGAGGTCCCGAGTTCAATTCCCAGCAAAATGGGAGAAGGACGTGGCAACCCACTCCCAAGGCAATCCCGACAGTCAGCCATTGAAAACCCTATGAGGGTCGCTATGAGTCAGATACCGACTGGACCTCACCTAACAACAACAACTAATTAGACACAGTTCATCCCCAGCCTTCCGAATTCTTTTTAATTACCTCAAGACTGGTCAACTCAGCAAGTTCTCAAAAGTAAGTGGACATCAGTCTTCTCATCTTCAGCTCTGCTGGACTGTTCCTAGACTGTACAATGGGCTTCAACTCTGATGGCAGTGCCTCCTAGCTTTGACCTCAAATTGCTTCCTGTTCCTTAGCTGATTACTTGCCCATATATTTTTCCTGTTCCTGTCATACTAAGTCCTAAATCATATCCCTGAGGCTGAACTACAAACACCTGAGAATGTAGAGAGGATTCATATGTATACACATCTAAAGACGCACATAAAAAATAAAATGTCAATATGCTTTAGATGAATTATCTAAAAATGAGAATAAATGGATTTTGGATACATTATTCAGTTATTTGTCTAGGATATCTAAACTCACTGCATGTCTTGCCAGCTTTCTACTGACATCTATGCAAGATGGACATCAAATTGCAATCCCTGAATAATTCAAATCCATTTTGATTATAGGTTTCTATTTCCTTGTGTTAAAATAATATGGATTCTAAATGCATAGGAAACATTAGCTTCCTTATAGTTTATTAGAAAACTGAAAAATTATCAGTCTAATCCAGGGATTTTCTTTGTTTCTTTTTTTTTCATCATTACTAGGGGTTGAATCTAGAGCTTCATGCATGCTAGGAAGGTGGTCTATCACTGAGCTGCACCCCCAGCCCCTTTTGTATTCTTTCCTTTGTTACAATGTTTCACTATGTTGTATAAGGTATCTCTGGCCTCAAATTTATGATCCTCCTCCCTCAGCTCCTTGAGGAGGTGGGATTACTGGCAGGCACCACCAGGCACAATAGAAAACAAGATAACTTTTTTTTTTTCCAGTATGGGGGGGTGTGTTGAACCTAGGGGTTTGTGCATGTGAGGCAAGTGCTTTACCACTGAGCTGCACTCCAGCCCCTTTTTACTTGTTATGTTGAGACAAGGTCTCACTAAATTGCACAGGCTGACTCTGACCTTCAACTAGTGATCCCCCTGCCTCAGCATCCCAAGTAGCTAGGATTACAGGTGCCATGGGCCCCTTCTAAGCCATAAATTTTCTATCCAAGAGGCCCATGTATCCAAATCACCCTTGGAGACTTTCTTGAACTACATGTTGCCCACCTCTCTCTAACTTTCAGCCTAGATTTTGGCCTTTCTTCCTTAAGATATACCTTGTTCTCTAGTTGAGAATCTCCTCTGTGATAAGGGAGAAGGATGATGTGAGTTTGGCATATTTTTACAGGATGTTGGGGTGAGGAGAATGTTTACAATCATTGACTTTGGGCTGTAATGTATTCAAATAACATTTATTGAATGCCTACATGGTGACATACTTTTTGAAAAAATAGATAAAAAACAAATAAATATAGAAATGAAATTGTCATGACTTTTGTAAGCTATTAGTTGATTTCTGTCTTTGCTCCCTTTCTCCTACCTCCTCTCCCAAAAAGCAAAGTCAAATTTCTGAGCTGTTGAAAATGAGTAATTATATAACTTATTCTTCAGCTGAACTATAACATTTTACTCTATCCCATTAAGGAATATTGAGTACTCAAGTATAATGTCC
>VMDO01038006.1:0-13875 GCA_007922755.1 Pedetes capensis
GATTACAGATGTGTGCCACAGTGCCCAGCTCAAATAATCCATCTTTATTGTGATATTATTTTAGACTCATTATTTATGTCTATGATATCAAGATTAATAAAATTCAACCTGTTACACTGCCTAAATGCAATTATCCACACATTCTTTTAAAAAATAATATATATGGCAGAAATATGCATTGCTCAAAACTCAGAGAAGGTGTACTTAATATTTGAACATTTCAGTGGATATAAGATTTACCTTAAAAGGTAAAATATTAAACCTTAGGTTAATAACATTCATGCTTAAATATTTAGGGGGAAATGTAAAGATGTCTCTGATTTTGAAATACATCCAAAATAGGACAGATGCACACTGAGTGTGGTGGTACATGCCTATAGTCCTGGCACTCAGAAGGTGGAGGCGGGAGGATCATGAGTTAGGATTATCTTGGGCTACCCAATGAGACCCTGTCTCAAAAAAGGAAAAAAAAAAAAAAATAGGATCGATGGATGAATAGCTGGATGGATACAGTGATGCACAGACAGATACAGGCATGCTAAAGAAGGTTGGTAAAGTGCTAGTGGTAGAATGTAGCGCTGGAGAGCTAAGTATTTACTGTAAAACTACTTCCATTTTGCTTGAGAATATTTATAATAAAATGTTAGAGGCTGGGCACGGTGGCGCACACCTGTAATCCCAGTGACTCAGGAGGCAGAGGCAGGAGGATCGCAAGTTTGAGACCAGAGGATGTCTGCGTAACTAAGTAAAAAAAAAAAAAAAAAAAGGGAGGGGCTAGGGTGCAGCTCAGTGGTATAGCACTTGCAAAGCATGCAAGTGCAAGGCTCTGGGTTCAGCTCCCCAGTATCACACACACACACACACAAAAAGTTAGAAAAGTTAGAAGTTCCTCTAATAGAGATGTCTGGAGGATAAGCAAAGTGAGCCTCTATCCAAAAAGAAAAAAAGTATAAACATTTTCTGATAGGAAAGGTGGGACATAAGAAAAACAATTTAATTGGACTTTGGCTAGGAGTCTTCCCGAGTTCGCTCTTCAGACCTGGGAACATCCATACTACCCAGGTGGGTGTCATCAGGGTCCACTGGTTAAGTGTACCATGGAGGAACCACATAGACCCCCTAGACCCTTCTGCACTTCTGAAGGGCCAGGTGTATCAGCCACTTCACTCCAAACAGGCATGACTATTTCCCTTGTTTATTTTACTAAATCACTAGGTCTCAGTACATGTAGCAGGGAACGCAACTAATAACCCTTAGATACATGGTATTGATAGGAAAAGGCACTGGACAAGAAGATCCCCAAGCTCCCTCTAACATTCAAAGTCTAGTTGTTTTGCACTGAATGGCTCTGGAAGCCTGTACGCCTTGCTTTCTTAGTACTGAGCCCCCTTCCCTGACCTAGAAAGGTTGCTGAGGAGAGGGTCATCTCTTCTCCCACTTACCTTCACTAGGGTCTGCATGAATTGCACTTTCCCCTGGCCCAGCCTGGTCCTCTGTAGTATGTTCTCCTTCCGGTTGGATCTGAGTTAAGACATCAGGCTGATTCATGGCATAATCTAAAAGAGGAAAAAGGAAGAAGTGGGTATGACCAGGAGCTAAATGAGTGTGACAACTAATCGCCATCAAGGCTGAGCTTGAATATTTGAGGGCCATAGTCCCAGGGAGTTTCTTCTATATTTTGTAGCATTTCCCCCCATCAATTGACCCCCAGTGATTTGTGATATCTACTCAGGGAAGCAGGTAAGAAGAAATGTAATGTGTGGGAAGAACACATGTGCTGGGCTACCTCTGTCCACATGCTCCCTTCACGGAATAAAAATGACAGTGCCTCAGGAGGGAAGAGTCAAGCTGTTCAATAAGGAGGATGCCCAGGGAAACCACCAGCTGGCACACTCAACCCTGAACTTCATTCTCTGTCCCATGATTTGGCAAAAGGAGAGATTATGATTTCCTACTTTGCACATGCATTTTTGGCCTCTTTGGCTTGGAACCAGGCTCTGAACCCCATGACAGAGTGGGAATGAGGACACTGGAGGAAAAGGGACTGCCTGAGCTTTCTGGGTCTGATGTCATCTCATTCAAAAGGTACCAACTCAGCCTCACCCATGGAGATGAGAGACTCGTAGTTGCCCTTCATGATATTCTTATAAAGTTCCTTTTGCCATTCTTCTAATTTTTCCCACTCTGGGGTGGAAAAGTAGATGGAGACATCATCGAATGCCACAGGTACCTAAAATTACAATTACATTGGTTAGTCTCTCCCATTTCAAATCAGGCATTCAATAAATCTTCTTCCACTAAAGGCTTGCTTTTACTGTATTTTACATATTTATAAAGGGATGTCAATAAGTTTCCTAAATAGCTCTGAAACTGTTTAACATTCCAACTGTCATCAGTACAATCCTAAAATCCCCACACTCAAGTAATTCAGCAGGTAGCTGGTGCCTTTCTTGAGGCATATTCGAGTGCTTTTGCAAACACTAAGAAAGCATCACACGTGTCAAAACTTCAAGCCTCATTGAGTCTCTCATTTCACCCATTTTGATCTTTCTCCAAGAACATCATTCTTCAGGGGATCCAATTCCTCTAGTAGTTTTGTATTATTTCTAGTTCTTCTAGTCTTTTGCCAAGTAGAGTTCCCCTTGATGCTGTTCCTCCTGCACGAAGAAGAAAGGAAAGTTCCATGCCTCGTGACTGAGCTAACAGGATTGACATCAGAAACATGAAAACAGAATTAAACTTCAAAATTCACTGTCTTCTCTGTATAGCCTTTAGTCTTTATTGAAGCCTTATACATTCTTTTGATTTTACATACATTCATCGTCCTCCAAATTTATTGTTTTTCACTAACAATGTGAAAAATCTTCATTTTCCTTTTCTCAAGTGCTGAGGTTCAAAATTCCAGATCTTAATCTCTTCAATGTCTTATTGATTTAATTTATTTAAATACACGTATATATAAGAAATTCTAATACATATTCTCCTACACACATATATACAAACTTTTTGTGCTCATGTTACCACTTGCTAATACAACTTTAAGTATGTTTTACACAGTTGTTCTTTGGTCAAGTTATCTGCAAAAGCAAGCTGGTTTCTGAAGCAATATTTGGTAGGTGAAGGAACCATGAAGGAACTCTGATTAGTTTCTTCCCTGTATTCTGATCCACTGGCCCTGGAAATGGGAAAGCTTTAATGCTACCACCTGCCTCAAGGACCATGGAAATCCTCACCAATTGTGTTCCATTTTTTCCTTTTAAACAGTTTGCAAAAGGAGCTTCAAAAAGCCCCCTTTCTGATACTGCCTCGGATTCCCCCCCCCCCCGACAGGGTCTCATTATGTAGCCCACGCTGGTCTCAAACTCTTGATCCTCTTACACTAGTCTTCCAAGTGCTAAGGGTACAAGCACGCACCACAACACCCAGCTTACTTGGGATTGTGATTACTAAAAGATACTTGTTCACATTCCCTCTCTTCCTTTGGACAGAATCTAGTGATACCTTCTAAAAGCTTCTCCCTCCATCTAAATAGGTCTGTTTTTCACTTTGGGTCCTCTGTTGGGTCCACAGACTGCTGCAGAATAACCTTATATATTCTCTGAATAGAACATTTTATCTATTTAACACCTAAATTTGTTTCCAATTCTCTATGGGCCCAAGATTGCTACTTACTTTTGCAGTCGCTTCAATTTGTTTTTCATGAAGTGACTATCTCTTTCTAAGCCACTGAAGCTCACTGCAATTCCTTTTTAGCTTGATTATGTTTCTTCTCTGTGATGCATTCATAAAGACTATGCTTTTTTCCAACCACTGCGTCTGTTCCTTCTCCAATATCTTTTCAACTTCAAGTTACACTTTTTCAGCTTGGCTTCTTAAATATTGGAATTCCTGTTTCAACCTCTCCAACTATTTTCTTCTGTATTTGGTTTAAATTTAGTAATTCTCTGTGCAAGTGAGGTCATTTGGATCTGCAAAATACTGATTTGTCTCAGGTTAGAATATTCATTTTTTTCCTTCACTGCATTTTCAATGTTCATAATTTGTTGTTAAAGTTTAACCTAATACCCTGACGTTCCTTTCTGGACAGTTCTTTTGCCATCTATAAAACCAGTAATTTCTCTTCATACTGATCCTTTTCAGATTGCTTGCAGACATCATGCTCCATTTTCATCTTTTCTAAATATGCTAATCTGTTCTCAAATTCTACTTTTCATTTTGTAATATCACAAATTTTTGATAACCTTCTTTCTTAGCAGTATATCCATTACATATGAATTCATGATCCTTTTCTTGAACTCCTGGGCTCAAGTAATCAATCCTCCTGCCTTAGCCTTCCTAGCAACAGGTACTACAGGTACACACCACTGTCCTCACTCAGCTCCTTTTCTACTAAGAGCACTATGTGGTACTCAACAGCTGATTTGAGAATTTCATTGTCTGACTTCCTTCCAGTTCACTTGAATCTTATTTCTTTGTATTTCTACCTCATTCCTAGATCTTGCTGCCTCCAGTTTTACCTGTTACATCTAGTTTGAATTTTTAAGCTTCATTGGTTAATGTATTTATTTCTTGTTCAGTTTGTACAGTATGCAGGGTTGAACCCAGGGCTTTGCTCCTGCTAGTCAAGTGCTCTGCCACTGAGCTGCACCTCCAACTCCTTTACTTTTTGAGACAAGTTCTCACTAAGTTGCACAGGCTGCCTCTGGCCTCCAACTCCTGATCTTCCTGCTTCTATGACCTGAGTCACTGGGATAACAAGTGTGTGCCATGCTGCCAGGTTTCTTGTTCAGTTTTAATGCAATTTACTGACTTAAAAGGTACTTTCTTGATTGTATTGTTTGTCGTGCTGGGGATCAAACCAAGGACCTCATGAAAGCTAATTAAGTGTTCTACACACTGAGCTAAATCCCTAGCCTGACTGTAGCTTTCTTTTTAAGCAGTTAGCCTATACTTTATTTAGCTGACTTTTTCAGCCTCTGCATCTCAGCCAACCACCACATCTGTATTCTTTGAATATTTTCTACCTGAATTATTTTTCAGCCCTTAATTCTGTTACTTTAGCCTCTGACTATTTTAACTTTTAAAATACTAAGGGGATCTGTCTTGACAAGTTGCTCCATTCATTTGCTCTTATGGGACCCACACTATGGTTATGGTTATAGTTCATCATCTTTCTCCAGTCTTGCCAGCCTCTAATGTTCAGATTCTGATTTGAGAAATGTATGTATAGAGAAGTTTATCATATTCAACTCTATTCTTTTCCTCTTCTACATCCAGATTACAAAAATGTACTCTCTCAGTCAATGTGGAGGGATAACGGTAGAGAGGATAATCTTAATGTAAACAATGCAACTTCATGAGTACATTGGAAGAATAGGGGAGTATAACCTAAATATGCATTTGTGTTTTACTACATATTAGCTATAAGACTCCATAAACTTTGTGGGTTGATGAAAGTGCTGCCAGAGTGATATAATGGATGCATAATGGAAGAAGATAATGCTGTATTACTCTGTACTCCATCATCATTTGCTAATAAAGGGAGATAAATTTTTTTAAAAATAGGAAAAGCAACTGAAAAAATGTACTCTTTCACTGGATTTTCTAATTCTTGTGTTTAGGCTCCTAAATCCAATTTTTGTAGCGTTAATACCTTGCAGCTTCATTTCCCCTAAGTCTTTAGTTATCTACACTAATTCCCCTTTTAGCTCTTTAAACATAGATGAAATTTTTCTTGGTAAAACTTGTTTTTCATTTAACGGGCACTTGAGTTCATTTTGTAACTTTGTGTACTCCTTCTAAAACCTTGTATGTCTAGTTTTCAGAGTCTGATAACTAGTTTTACAATTTTCACATCCTTACCCTTCAGCAGTTAACATTTTTGGAACTCAGATTGCAAGTTTCTCAGCCCACTGTCTCATCAGAAGGAAAACTGTTGGGAAAAGTGTCCACATTTGGAAAATGAGCTGACAGCCATGTAAAAATAAGTTCTGGCTTTCTTGCTGTCCCAGGTTTTTTTTCCAGGAGTATTTACCATTTCCTTCTTGCTAAGGCAGAACTTCAGCAAGCCAAATTATACCAGACTCATGCACAATCATTGCAACAAGTGCACATAAAACAATAACGGTTGTTCCAGCAGGACTTGTGGGGTAGGGAGCACGTCCATAGTTTCAACTACTGACATCCACTTAAGTCATCTCACCAAGAAAATAGGATTAAGCGATAAGGCACTGGGTTAAGTGATGCAGTCACTTAGGGCACTGGCAGAGTTCACTATACCTGGTAGGTCCTCCAACAAAGAGGTGGACCAAGGAGCAAGAGCAGCAATAAAGCAGCAGAACAGCAAAGAGAAAGTGAAGCAAAGAGAAGCAAGCAGAAATGAGAGAGCAAGGAGGAGGCAAAGTAGCAAAGAGTTGAAGCGGCAAGGAGGAGGTAGAGTAGGGAGAAGGCAGAGCAGGGAGGAGGCAGAGTGGAGAGGGCCCTGCTACTGACCCTGGGAAAATCTGAATTATCTCCAGCAAGTTCTGAAGGCAGAAAGGGTGAAACTGGAAGAAAGCCCTTCTTCTCAGGAGTGTGGAGTCAAGACACTACCCTCAGACTGCTGCCTGCCTCTCTCAAATCCCTCATTCAGTACATATTTAAGTGCCAACTTAGTTGTCGAAAATTATGTGGGATAGTGAAAGGATACTGGAAAAATTTAAGATACAGCCCAGCCTGTATTTCACAATGTTTTCAAGGAGGAAGCTGATAAACTCTAGGGCTATGAGTTTTGGGAGGTCATTACCTGTCAACAGTTACTCAGAGAGTTAGGAACAACTGCAAAGTAGTATTTAATTCACACAACCAAGCATTCTGAGTATCCACTACACACAAGCTCTCCCTAAGCACTGAGATTATTAAAATATGGCTTCTGCCCAAAAAGGGCACATGACTGAGGCAGGAGAGAAAGATATGGAAATTTTAGGGAAAGGGAAAGAGCTTTCACCACGACCTGTTTTGAATCTCACCAACTGAGAATCAAGAATTTTGACACAACTACCAAGAAGACTGCTGTGAGGACTGTCTGCATAGAGACATTATCTTTAAAAGACATTTTAAATAATGAAAATGTTGAAGTAACAATAAGGCATGCTTGCCTTCAGCCATACCACTCTGGCATCTGATCCCATCCATGGTATAATCAATATTCGTCTCCAGCACCATAATTCAAAAGCATCAATTCCTCTCCTGCCTCCCTTATTCAATGTCCAGCTTTCACAACCATATGATGCAACTGAAAATATCATGGTATGAGTCAGGTGCACCTTCATCTTCAATGTGACGTCTTCACTCTTTAACACTTTAAAGAGGTCTTTTACAACAGCTTTTCCCAATGCAATGCATCTTTTGATTTCTTGACTGCTGCTTCCATGGGTGTTGACTGTAGAACCAAGTAAAACAAAATCTTGGACAACCTCCATTTTTTCTCCACGTACCATGAAGTTGCTTACTGACTCAGTTGTAAGGATTTTTGTTTTCTGGAAGTTGAGGTGCAATCCATAATGAAGGTTGTGTTCTTTGATCTTCATCAGTAAATATTTCAAATCCACTTCAGTTTCAGCAAGCAAAGTTGTGTCATCTGCATAATGCAGGTTGTTAATGAAATCTTCCTGCAATCCTGATGCCCCATTCTTCTTCATAAAGTCCAACTTCTCAGATTATTTGCTCAGCATAGAGATTGAAGAGGTATGGTGAAAGGATACAGCCCTGACACACACTTTTCCTGACTTTAAACCAAGCAGTGTTTCCTTGTTCTGTTCCAATAACTGCCTCCTGGTCCATGTACAGATTCCTCATGAGTACAGTTAAGTGCTCTGGTATTCCCATTCTTTGCAATGTTATCCATAATTTGTTATGATCCACACAGCCAAATGCCTTTGCATAGTCAATAAAACAGATAGACATCTTTCTGGTATTCTTTATTTTCAGCCAATATCCATGTGACATCTGCAGTGATGTCCTTGGTTCCATGCCTTCTCCTGAATCTGACTTGATTTCCCAGCAGTCCCTGTCAATGTACTGCTACAGTCACTTTTAAATGCTTTTTAGCAAAATTTTACTTGTGTGTAATAATAGTGATATAGTTCTATAATTTTCCCATTCAGTTGGATCCTCTTACTTGGGAATAGGCACAAATATGGATTTCTTCCAGTCAGTTGGCCAGGTAGCTGTTTTCCAAATCTCTTGGCATAAACAAGTGAGCATCTCTAGTGCTACATTTGTTTGCTGAAACATCTCAATTGGTATTCCACCAATTCCTGAAGCCTTGTGTTTCACAAATTCCTTCAAGGCAGCTTCCACTTCTTCCTTCAGTACCACTGGTTTCTGATCATATGCAACCCCTTCAAATGACTGATCACCAAACAATTCTTTTGGTATAATGACTCTGTATAGGCAACTCTTCCCCACACATCTTGTGCCTTCTAATCTGAGGAGCTCATTTTCTGCCACTGTATCTGACAGTGCTTCTCTGCTATTCATAAGGTTTCCAATGGCTAATTGTTTCAGGAATGAGCTCCTGGGTCCTTCTCTCTAGTCTGTCTTAGTCTGGAAGCTCAGCTGAAATCTGTCCACCATGGGTGACCATGCTGGTATCTGTAATACTGGTGTCATAGCTTTCAGCATCACAGCAACGTGCAAGGCCCCACAGTATGGCAAACTAACAGACAAGTGGGGGGACTTTGAACTACTATTGTTGTTGGGTGCGGTAGAGTCAGGTCTGACTTAGAGCAACCCTATGTACAACAGAACAAAACACTCCCCAGCACTGTGCCATGCCTGACACTATGTCAGTGCTTCTATGCTATTCATAGGGTTTTCAATGGCTGATTGCTTCGGAAGTGGGCTGCCAGGTCCTTTTCCTGTTTTTGTGGTGCAAGGGATCGAACCCAGGGCCACAGAGGGCAGAGCACACTCTATTAACTGAGCCAAACCCCAGCCCCACTTTGAATTATAGGTAACATCTTTGGAGTAATATAAACCCAACAGGCATATAATCTATCAATACAATTGTAAAGACACCCCAATGTGCCTCTCTCTCTAGATGTCCGTGCTCGCTCTGAAGCATGTACTACCTTCTACCATTTATCTGTTGTTGTTGATAGGTGCTGCCGAGTCGGTATCTGACTCATAGCAACCCTCATAGGGTTTTCAATGGCAGACTGTTTTGGGATTGCCTCGGGAATGGATTGCCAGGTCCTTCTCCCATTTTTGCGGTGCTGGGAATTGAACTCAGGACCTCAGAGACCGCAGCGCAGCGCTCTACCAACTGAGCTAAATCCCAGCCCCACCATTTATCTAGTAAACTCAAAACTCCACTATACTTCTCCATTCCATCCTGAAATTCCTTTCAGTGACCAAGACAAGGACCCAGCATTCCCTCAGTGGAGGTCCTGACAAGGAAAACTCCTCAGGCAAGGCAGTGATGTTGGGGCACCATACCCCTAAGCTACACTGACAATCTGACATAAAGCTTTCCTTGTCCTCCTCTCTTCTGGAAGTTTTCTACAGTGTTATCCGTAAATGTGACCTAAATATCAATGACCATTTAGAGAAATCTTGTGATATGAACAAGAAAAAATAAAAAGGAAAAAAAATGACTATGTGGGAGTAGAAATAATGAACAGAGCCAGGCACAATGGTTCATGCCTGTAATCACAGGAACTCATAAGGCGGAGGTAGGAGGACCACAGGTTCTAGGCCAGAGGTAGCCTGTATAACTAAGACCCTGTCTCAAGATTTAAAAATTTTTTTAAATGGGCTAGAGGTGCAGCACAGTGGTTCAGCACTTGCAAAGTAGGTGCAAGGCCTAAGGTTCAACCCCAAGTACAGAGAAAGAGAAGGAAAAAGAAAGAGGGAGAGGGAGAAAAAGAGGGAGATGGACAGGGAGATGGAGAAGGCAGGAGGGAGGGAGGAAGGAAGGAGATGTTATGGAAAGGACAATGAGGAAACAAAAGATGTTTGGCTAATATATATACATATTTATTATGTGTACATTTACATTTTTCCAAATTAAAAAATTCAATGAAAAGACTAGATGATAAAGTCATGCCAATCTCTCATAATACAGAATATAAAGACAGATAAAGAAAAGATGAGCATGCCAAGTATGGTGCATACCTATAGTCCCAGCTACGTGGGGGTTTGAGGCAGGAGGATCACTTGAGCCTAAGAGTTCAACCCAGCCTGGGCAACACAGCAAGTCTCCATCTCAAAAATAAATAAATAAATAAAATAAAATAAAATAAAGGAGAGAGAAAGAAATACAAAGAAAGACAAAGATTGAGTCCAGGACTCAAAAGTATGCTAACTTTCTTTAGGAAGTTTCTTAAGGATATGCTCCAACAAAACAATGGAATAAAAAAGGAATACCATGTGGGTACCATAAAGGAAAAATGAGGGGAAGTAGCAGGACAAGAGCAGTGCAGTAGGCTAAGAAAGCAATGAACCCAGATTAGAAAAGGAGAAAGAATGACACCAAGAGGTCTTGGGGGAAAGCAGAGAAGTGACAGAACTGAGTACAGCTCAGAGCTTAGAAAGACTTGAGAATATAAAAAAGGTAGCTGGTATAAAAGGAAAATCCTCACTGGAGGATACAAGAGCCATGACACTGGGCTCTTAGAGAAAGAACAGTAATTCCTGCACAGCAGTTCTCCCATCTTTTGGTCTTAGACACTTTTTTTTTTGTGCGGTCCTGGGGACTGATCCCAGGGCTTCGCGCTTGCATGCTTTGCAAGTGCTGGACCACTGAGCTACACTCCAGCCCTTTTTTTCTTTCTTTCTTTTTTTTTTTTTATGAGACAGGGTCTCACTAAATTAGGCAGACTGCCTCTGGTCTTGAACTTGTGATCCTCCTGCCTCTGCCTCCCAAGCTGCTGGGATTATGAGTGAGCCACCACGCCTGGTGGTCTTACACACTTTTAAACTCTTCAGAATTATAGAGGACCCCAAACAGCTATCAATTATTAATATCTATTAATAATAGCTACCAATCTATTAATATCTACTACATTAGAAAAACAGATTTTTAAAAATATTTCTGCATTAATTTTAAGATAATTCATTATATGTTAACATAGTTGTATTTCATTAAAAATATTTTGCAAAGCAAAAAAATCAATGGCATTATTTTACACTTTTGGAAATCTTATACCTGGATTTTTCTTTTTTAAGTAGTAATACCTAACAACAATGTTTATTGTATTTATCTATTTATTTATTTTGTGGTCCTGGGGGTCAAATCCAGGGCCTGAGTGCATGCTAAGCACCCTACCAATTGAGCTAAACCCCCAGCCCCTAATGTCTGGATTAAAAGAATACAGCTGGATTCTCATACCTGTTACTGTATTTTAATTACTGTAACACATTGTTTAGGTTGAACATGAAACTAGAAAAGGGTGAGAATATTTAAGAGTTTTTTCCAGATAATTATGTGTACTTTTTCCTTACTTCTATACCAAAATTTGACAAGCAGTGTTTTGTTAAGCCTGCAGCCATATTATCCTGCTGTCTAATCTCATCAGATCTTGGAAGCTAAGCAGGGTCAGGCCTGGTTAGTAGGTAGATGGGAGACCTCCTGGGAATACCAGGTGCTGTAGGCTTGGGAAAAGGACCTGGCAGACCATTTCTGAAACAATCAGCCATCGAAAACCCTATGAATAGCAAAGAAGCACTGACATAGTGCCGGGCATGGCACAGTGTCAAAGGACATTTCATTCTGTTGTATATAGGGTCACCATGAGTCAGACCCTACAATGGCACCTAACAGTGTTTTGTTAGCTGCAATGCAGACTGAAAACATATCAAATGAATTTTTCATACTGTTTATTTTTAAATCTATTTCTTTTCTTAAAGTAAAAAAATTTTAAATCTTATTTTGCACTTTAAATGACACATATCCATGTGTGATTCTATGACAATCTGCTGGTCATTTGCTGATTCTTTGAGTTAGGTAGATCTTCCTAATGTTGATATATTTCAAGACTTTTAAATGTATTTATTCATTTATTTATTTTGTGGCACTTGGGGATTCAACTCAGGGCTTCACAAATACTTTGTGCTCTACTACTGAGCTGCATCTCCAGCCTCCTTATATTTTATTTTGAGATAGGGTCTCGCTAAGTTGTGCAGGCTGCCTCTGGTCTCAAACTCACGATCCTCCTGCCTCTGCCTCCCAAGTTGCTGCGATTATGGGAGTGAGCCCCTGCACCAAGCTAAGACTTTTTTTTTTGTTTTTAAATGACATTCATTAAAATCACCATCTATCTCATCAGAAAAGTATAAGTTTTGAAGCTAGGTCCCATGGTGCATGCCCACAATCCCAGCAACTAGGCTGAGGCAAGAGGATCATGAGTTTGAGGCTAGAGGCAGCATGCACAATGTAGTGAGACCTTGTCTCAAATGAAAAAGGAGCTGGGAATGCAGCTTACTGGCAGAGCACTTGCGCAGCATGTGCAGGGCCCTGGGACCAACCACTTAGTACTGCCCAAGGGAAAAAAAAAAAAGGGTGTTTTAGGAAGCTCACAGTAATGGATTCAAGATTTGCAAAATTACAAATTTCACTTGAAAACTCAAGTATCACTGACAATAGTAATTGTTCATTATTTTACTTGAAAGAACTTTGACCATTTTCAAGAAAATGTCTGCTTTGTGTGTTGGTTATTCTTTCAAGTAAAAATGCTATTCTGTAAAATAATTGGTTAATTCAGCTTACAATTCAAAGAACTGCCCAAGTACTTTTCTTAAAAGAGAACCATTGAGCAAGGTGCAACGGCACACACTTGTAAGCCCAGAGACTCAAGAGGCAGAGGCAGGAAGATCATGAACTTGAGACCAACCAAAGGCAGCTTAACTTAGCGAGACCCTGGCTCAAAAAACTTTTAAAAAAAGAAAAAGAAAAAAAAAAAAAAAAAAAAAGGCCATGTGTGGTGGCATACACCTGTAATCCCAAAGACTGGGGAGGTGAAGGCAGGAGGATGGCAAGTTTAAGGCCAGATGCCGCCTGCCTAACTTAAAAAGAGTCTGTCTCAAGATAACACAATATTTAAAAGGGGCTAGAGGTGTAGCCCACTGGTAGAAAGCACTTGCAAAGTACGTGCAAAGCCCTGGGTTCAACACACACGCCCCCACACACAAAGGACTGGCAGTACATTCCAATGGTAGAGCACTTTAGAGTATGTGCAAGGCCCTGGGTTCAACCCTGAAGAACCAGAAAAAAAAAAAAAAGGAGAGAGAGAGAAGAAAAAAACAAAGACAAACTTCAAAGGAGCTAGATATAGATTTTCTCCCCCTCCAATCCATACTCTGTATAGTTTACACTGGATATTAATTTATGTAACAACTCAACTGGCATTTTATAGGACTTAACATGCTTTCATAAATATAGCATATTCTTTAAGATTCCAAGATTGACACAATGCTATTAACCTACTATAGGTAGTATCAGCCTGCAGCCGTAGCTCTGTGGCATCCGATCCCGTCAGATCTCGGAAGCTAAGCAGGGTCCGGCCTGGTTAGTACCTGGATGGGAGACCGCCTGGGAACACCAGAAGCTGTAGGCTTGGGAGAAGGACCTGGCAAACCCCTCCCAAAAATCAATCTGCCATTGAAAACCCAATGAACAGCAGAGAAGCACTGACAATTTCAGAAGGCAGCTCGAGAAGACAAAAACAAATATTATAATGACATGTGCAAGGAGCTGGAGGCAGAAAACCAAAAGGGAAGAACACGCTCTGTGTTTCTCAAGCTTAAGGAAGTGAAGAAAAAATTCAAGCCTCGAGTGGCAGTAGTGAAAGATTCTACAGGGAAAATATTAAATGATGCAGGAAACATCAAAAG
>VMDO01038007.1:0-13865 GCA_007922755.1 Pedetes capensis
ACTTGCTCAAAAAACATATCTTCCATGCTTAATAAGTGTTTATTCTGAATAAAGTCACTGCACTTTTAAACTTTTAAGTATGCAAGGTAATGGAGTTATACTTTTGGCTTTTATCATCTTGCTTAATATTTGGTGACATTTAATTTTTGCATATTTTTCTGGAGTATCACAATATTGTGATAGATTAGAATTGCTATAGGTAGAATCAAATTGATATTTTATTTCAAATTTATTTTCTCTATTACTCATGCTAATTGAAAACATAATGGAGAACTGATAAATTCCAGTTTTCACTAAATTTCATCTTTTCTCAGTAAGTGCCTATGATTACTCTGACTAGCTTGTAGTCAAACACAGTTTTTTGGTTTCATCTCCCTTCCAGTCTCTTATATAAGTTTTCACAATGATAATATCAAATAGCAAAATGAAACAATGATGAAGTTAGGAAAGAAATGGTAGAGAAAAGTTGGGCTTATGGAAAAACTTACTATTTGGGTTATTGAGTTAAAGGCACAGAAATCTAAATTATATATTTGGGTATTCGCTTGACTATTCTCTCAAGGGTTACAAAAGCTACTTCTTGTGCACACCTAACGTGGGGTCTCTGAGATACTAAACTTCACTTGACATTTCGTTAAACACATTATCTTTTAATTCTAGTTTTGAAAATGGAGTTCCACAAACACACTTCCTATACCCCAACTTTACATGTTTAGTTTATATTAAACATTATTTCTGGGCTTAAATTCTTCTTTCTCTAGGAACATGTTCTCTAGCATAGCATTTACCGCACTATAGATAATTATTTGGTTTATTTCCTTTACTATAGTACAAATTTCTTTCTTTCTGAAGCGCTAAGTCTGAATCTCTCTTGCTTACTGCTGTATCTCCAAAGACCCAGAGAATACCTGTAGTAGTTTCCTATTGCTTCTATAACAAATTAATACAATTTCAATATCTTTAAAAACCACAAAATGTATTATATTACAGTTGAGATGAGCAGAAGTCTGATACGGATCTCAATGAGCTAACATAAAGGTATTGACAGGGCTACATTTCTTTTGGAAAGTCTAGGAGAATCTTGCCCTCTCCAGTTTCTAGAGTCTGCCTGCATTTCTTGGCTCACTGTCCCTTCCTCCATCTTAAAAGCCAGACACATCAGGTTGAGTCCCTGCCACATTGCCATCCATCTAGTTCTCTCCTCCAGAGTCACAATTCGTCTACTATCCTTTCTTACATTTTCAAAGCCAGAAATATCAGGTTTAGTCCTTCTCACACTGCTATCCCTCTATTTCTTTCTTCCATAGTCACAACTTTTCTCTTCCATTTTTAAGGATCCTTGTGGTTACATGGGGCTCATCCATATAATATTGGATAATCTCCCTATTTCAGGTGAAATGACTAGCAACCTCAGTTCTACCTGCAACCCTAATTGTTATGTAACAAAACATATTTAAAGTTCCTGAGGATTCAGATGTAACCACCTTGAGTGTGGGGCATTAGCCTGCCCAGTAAAATTCCTGACAATAATAGTTATGAGGTGGATGAGTGCATGGATAAATCTAAGAATAAATAGATATTAAGAGACACAGAATGATGTAGAGAGAACAGACCTATTTACCAAC
Source organism: Pedetes capensis (assembly GCA_007922755.1). NCBI lineage: Eukaryota > Metazoa > Chordata > Mammalia > Rodentia > Pedetidae > Pedetes > Pedetes capensis. The sequence goes on from VMDO01038007.1 coordinate 1,626, forward strand.
CTCAGGGAAAAAAGTAAAGTAGATAAAACCTGGAAAAAACTTATTAACAAAAACAGTGTTTAAAGCTCAGGACTATATTTGGGTTCACAGGATCTATACTTTCAAAAGTACAAACAAAGGTAGATCAAAGATTTCATCTGTTTCTTTCCTTTGGAAAAAGAGCAACATAGAATGAGAACAGAGATTCTATAACCTCAACCTACACCAGAACACTTTGATGTTATTGTTGTTAGGTGCCATGGAGTCAGGTCTGACTCATAGTGATCCTATGTACAAAAGAATTAAACACTACCCAGCACTGTGCGATATACCCAATCTTTTCTATGTTTGAGCCCATTGTTTCATCTACTGTGTTTCTTCTCATTTTGAGTCATGCCACATCAGCAACTGGAGGTCCCAGGGGCTATACTCCATTCCTGTCATTAGGGTCAACTCTACTTTGAGGAGGCCCTATTTCCCCAGCCATCTTTTGAATGCCTTCCAGTATAGGGGGGTTGTTCTCCTGAACCATATTTGACAGGGCTTCTCTGCTATTCATAGGGTTTTCAATGGCTAATTGTTTTGGTTTCCCATGTGTCTGCCAGTTTGTTGTATTATGGATGCCTGTGTGTTGCTGTGATGCTAAAAGTTATGCCATGAGTATTACAGATACCATGAGGGTCAACCATAGTGGACTGGTTTCAGTTGAGCTTCCAGACTAAGACAGACTAGGGAGAAGGACATGGCTAATCCACTCCCTAAAAAATTAGCCATTGAAAACACTATGAATAGCTAAGAAACACTGTCAGATACAGTGCTAGAAAATGAGCTCCCCAGGTTGGAAGGCACTCAAAAGATGACTGGGGAATAGTTGCCTCCTCAAAATAGAGTCTACCTTAATGACGGGAATGGAGTAAAGCCCCAGGGACCCCCATTTGCTGATGTGGCACAACTCAAAACGAGGAGAAACAACTGTAAAGATTCATTAATAATTGCGACATGAACCTTATGTAGTATGAATCTAGGAAAATTAGATTTCATCAATCGGGAAAAGAAACACATAAACATCAACATTCTAGGCATTAGTGAGCTAAAATGGACTGGTATGGGCCATTCGGAATTAGATAATCATATGGTCTACTATGCCTGGAATGATAGATTAAAGAGAAATGGGGTTGCATTCATCATCAAAAAATCCATCTTAAGATCTGTCCTGAAAGAAAATTCTGTCAGTGATAGAATAATATTCATATGCTTACAAGGAAGGTAGGTTAATATGACTATTATTACAGCACCTAACAACAACAAGAAGAACATTCAAATTTATATACCCACCAACAAGGCTATGAATAAAGATAGGGAAGTTTTTTACCAGCTTCTGCAATCTAAAATGGATGAAAAATGCAATCAAAATGTACTGATAATGACTAGTGACTGGAATATAAAAGTTAGAACAAAAAAAGAAGGCTCAGTAGTTGGAAAATAAGGTGTTGGGGACAGGAACAATGCTCGAGTTCACATGATAGAATTTTGTCAGACCAATCACCTTTTCATTGCACATACATTTTTCATCAACTTAAACAGTGATTATACACATGGAATTCAACAGATGGAACATACAGAAACCAATAGACTAAATTTGTGGAAAGAAACAATGGAACCACTCAATATCAAAAGACAGAACAAAACCAGGTGCTGATTGTAGATCATACCACAAATTGCTCATATGCAAGTTCAATATGAAACTGAAGTAAATTAGAAAATGTGGATGTATGAGAGCCAAGGTATGACCTTGAGTATATCTCACCTGAGTTCAGAGACCACCTCAAGAATAGGTTTGATGTGTTAGATACAAATGATCAAAGATCAGACAACTTCTGGCACGATATCAAAGACATCATTCATGAGGAAAGGAAAAGGTTATTAATGAGACATACAAAAAAGAAAAGACCAAATTATAGGTCAAAAGAGGCTCTGAAACTTGCCCTTGACCATCAAGCAACTAAAATCAAAGGAAGACATTATGACATTAAAGAACTAAACAGAAATTTTCAAAATGAAGCTCAAGAAAACAAAATCAAATATTATAATGACATGTGTAAATAAGCTGGAGATAGAAAATCAAAGAGAAGACACTTTTTCTCAAGCTTAAGGAATTGAAGGAAAAATTCAAGCATCAAGTGACAATAGTGAAGGATTCTACAGGGAAAATATTAGATTCAGGAAACATCAAAAGAAGATGGAAGGGATACAGAGTCCTTATACCAAAAAGAATTAGTGTATGGCCAGTAAATTCAAGAGGTTGCATATGATCAGGAACCAACGGTACTGAAGGATGAAGTGAAAGCTGCCTTGAAGGAATTGGCAAAACACAAGACTGCAGGAATTGATAGAATACAAAAAGATTATTTTGAAGTACTGGGGGTTGAACCCAGGGCCCCACACTTGCATGTTTTGCAAGTGCTGGACCACTGAGCTACACTCTCAGCCCATTTTTTGTTTACTTTTTTGAGACAGGGTCTCACCAAATTATGCAGACTGACTCTGGTCTCTAACTTGCCATCCTCCTGCCTCTGCCTCCCAAACCACTGGGATTACAGGCGTGCGCCACTGCGCCCGGATCCAATAGAGATGTTTTGACAAGCAGATGCAGCACTGGAGGTGCTCACTTACTTATGCCAAGAAATATGGAAAATAGCTACCTGGCCAACTGACTGGAAGAGATCCATATTTGTGCCTATTCCAAGAAAGGGTATCCAATCAAATGTGCAAATTATTGAACAACTCTGCTGCTGAAAGTGAAAAGGATTTGAAACATTTACTGATGAAGATCAAAGAACACAGCCTTCAGTAAGGATTATGCCTCAATATCAATAAAACAAAAATCCTTGCAACTGGATCAGAATGCAGCTTCAAGATAGGTGGAGAAAAGATTGAGGTTGCCCAAGATTTTGCTTTACTTGGTCATACCATTAACACTCATGGAAGCAGCAGTCAAGAAATCATAAGACACATTGCACTGGAAAAAGCTGTTGCAAAAGTCCTCTTTAAAGTGCTGAAAAGTAAAGATATCACATTGAAGACAAAAGTGTGTCCGACTCATACCATGGTGTTTTCAGTCACATCATATGGTTATGAAAACTCGACGTTGAATAAGGGAGGTGGGAGAAGAATTGATGCTTTTGAATTATGGGAGTGGAGAAAAATACTGAATATACCATGGAATGCCAAAAGAACCAATAGATCTGTCCTAGAAGAAGTGTAGCCAGATTGTTCCTTGGAACCAATGATGGCTAGACTGTGTCTGATGTGTTTTGGACATGTTATCAGGATGGACCAATCCCTGGAGAAGGACATCATGTTTGGGAGTTATATGTCAATGGAAAAAAGTAAGACCCTCTACTAAATAGATTGACACAGTGGCTGAAACAATGGGCTTTAAAGAAAAGATTGTGTGCCTGGCACAGAATCAGGGAATGTTTCGTTCTGTTGCACATAGGGTTGCTATGAGTTGGATCCTACTCGAGGGCACCTAACAATAACAATTGTTTTGAAAGTAGGCTTCTGGGTCCTTCTCCATAGTCTGTCTTAATCTGGAAGTTCAGCTGATATGTGTCCATCATGGGTGGCCCCCATAGGACAACATGCTGACAGACATATGGGAGAGAATATGCTGAAGGGCTTATTAAATACAAATTTCTGAGCCCATCTCTGGCACTATCTACTTAAGTAGGTCTGTAGCAAAGTACAGAAATTTTTATTTTCAAGAAGGTCTGAGGTGATGTTGATGCTGCAGAGCCAGGGACAATAGTTTTAAATGAACTAGTCTAATTAAATTACTGCCAATCAAACCCAGGGCTTCTTAGTGTGCGGAATAACCACTCCACCAACTGAGCTAAACTACAGCCCAACAACAACAATATCTAGTAGGTAGAACACAGAATTTTTTTAAAAGCTGATCTTTGGGCTCAAAAGCCTGTCCAGTCATTTATCATTTGAATGACTTGTGATGAGTTGGTTAGCTTCTCTCAATTTGAGGTTACATGGAAATAGAATGAGAAAAAATATTCAATAAAGTTATGAAAATTACATTTCATTAAAACATGTAAATTTGCTGTTTTACAGAAGATCCTCAATAACATTGATACCCTAAAAGTTTTCCCTGTAGTGAAGTTCTACTTTTTGAACAGAGAAAATGATTAATGGAAGTGAGAAAATTGGAATGGAGCAAGGTTTTGTGCATCAGAAGTGTTTAAAGCTCAAGAAGTAGCAGAAGTCTGAAGTTTCCAGATCCTACATTAGGCAGTATGGAAGGCCGGCCCCATGAGACAGGAAAATGGGAAAGCTGCTAAGAGTTAAAGTCCCTTTATTAAAAGACTGGGCAGCAGCTGGAGCCTTAGTTACAACTTAAGCTCTTGATTGGTTTTAGACTAATTGGTACCAATTATGATAATTAGTGTTCTCTTCTGCTCATAAATGATCATAAAACTCATTAGCAGTAGGTCTTTTTAAAATTATATCTGATTTAGGGTGATTTACAAATGCTGGTTTTAGATTTTTTTTGAGGGAAAAGCTGTGTATTTCTGCTCAGAGTTCTCAAGGGAAATATCTCTTTTTATGAAGTTTTCCTGGTTTTTGGCCAGATAAATATAATTTATTTTTATTTTGTAAATATAATATTTAGAAGATTATATGAAAGTCTTGAAATGTCCCATACCCTCATTATTCTGTCAAATATTTCAAAATGTTGCAATTTGTATCGGTTATGGCTTTTTCTAGTTGGCAATCACCAGTGATTTGGTTTGTAAGTATTTTTACTTGGTGCAATCTTATCAGTAGTTATGGTCTAAAAGTATAGATATTGTCTCAGTTTAAACCAAAATTACTTTGAAAACCCAGTTTCTTTTGTTCAAGTAAATTGAAATATATGTATAAAGTATCCAGCAACATATTATACAGGATTTGAATTAGACAAGGGTTATTATACTAACTACATCATGTAAGAAACACTGAAAATATTTTTGGAAATTTCTCTCTTCTAGTACACCTTTTGAGTGCCACATCAAGATCCTGTTTATCTTGCTGGTGCTACCATTCTTCAACTGGTGTGGGTGTTGACTGCTGACATATATAGCTGCTTCCCCTCCAGAAACAAATGGAAGAGATGTTATTTCATCTTGCCAGGGAGATAACAACCACTCCATAACCCTCTCAACTTTCCTCTCCCCTTTCTCTCTTTTCCCTACTCTCACTTCCAGAGGTGGCCATTGTCTAAGGACTGAGTTGTATGGGCATAAAAATGCTGCCCCTTTGCTTTAAAGCCATGCTTACTCTTTGTTACCATTACTGTCTATGTAGAATAAGGCAATGGTAAATTATGGTAAATGGCATTGAATCTTTTCGTCCAACCATAATCAATTTACAAAGATGGTTCAAAATAATGAGCTTGAGGACCACTTCTTTGGTCTGGATCCAAACATGAAAATATAATTAAGGAGGTATAGAAAACAATTGCTGTCATCATGATGAAGGACAAAGACAGTTGTGGGTACAAAACATTAAAAGTATAGACTGGTAAACTAACAGCCAGTAGTTAAAAGTCTTAGTCTGTTTTCTCTGCTATAAAAGAGTAATAGAAGCTGCTTTCTGAAAGCCCACTCCCAGGACTGAAAGTCGCTGGCCGGCTGGTCTAAACAAACTTTTCTGTTCCCAGGAAAAAAAAGTAATAGAGATGTGAAATTTATGAACAATACAAGTTTATCTGGCTCATGGATCTAGTGGCTGGGATATCTAAATTGAGGGGATGCACCTTGTAAGGGCGTTCTTACTGCATCATAACATGGGGGAAAGCATCACATGGAAAGAGTATATGAGAGTGGAAAGGGTAAAGGGATCAAACTTCCCTCTTTTGTAACTAATTGTGTCCAGTAATAATGACATTAAACCACTCATGATGGCAAAGCCCTGTTAAAGATCCAAACTTTGAATATCCTCAAGATGCCAATTAAATTTCAACATGAATTTTGGAGGGAACATTAAAACTATGGCCTGAGAAATACAATTTGAAATTCTCTAGTGAGTCTCATCTGCTGGTAGACAGAATCAAACCAACCTGAATGCCCATTTCTTAATTTTTCATGAAAAATGAGTCATGAGAGATTGAGCAGATATTTTACTGCAATGATGAATATCCCCATGTTTAGATATAATCATTGCATTACTGTGCACCTCTAGTGCTTCATTTTCATGCTATTGATTATATAGTAAGTATTTAAGAAAAATAAAACGTAATTGGAAATTAGTTTTCAATTTGTAACCTTGTAAAAATCCATTCCTCTCTCTTCCCCAACTTCTCAAATGGAGTTGGTTGATTTTATTTTATTGCTATAAAATCATTTGAAATATCCACTGTTGTTGTGCCAATATAATGAAACATTCCTACTATAAATAACAAGACTACCCTAATCACACCTTGAGCTTTCCCTTCCAATATGTTTTGACAAGTGCTGTGTGCAGCTGATCATCTTCAGATGTTACTCATCTACTAATTCTTTCTTTGCACGCAGTAGTCTTGTTGTTCTGTTCCTTCTTAGCAGGACACTTCCTCAACTTATTTTCCTGATGATAATTATTTCTTGGCAAAATCTTGGGGTTAGTCACATTTGAAACCCACCTTAAATAGTAGTTCTGCCTAGGCATAACCTCCTTTTGCAGATAAGACATATCATTAAATGAAATAATTAAGTGACAAACTAAATAAATGAAGTCAGCTAATTTTGCATAATACATTTTTTATTATTAATCACTTGTGTTTTAGAGCATTTTTCTTTGGTTGGTTGTGTGGGTTCAGTTTTATTGTAAGTTGTTGTTAAGTACCATCAAGTCAGATCTGACTCATAGTGACCCTATGTAGAACAGAATGAAACATTCTCTGACACTGTGCAATGCCTGGCACTATGTCAGTGCTTTTCTGCTATATGTAGGGTTTTTCAATGGCTGACATTTTGTTTGCGGGGGGAAGTGGGCTGCCAGGTACTTCTCCCAAGCCTACAGCACCCGGTGTTCCCAGGTGGTCTCCCATCAGAGTACTAACCAAGCCCAACCTTGCTTAGCTGTGGAGAGCTGGTGGTATTGGACGTCAGGGTAGCACAGCTGTAGGCATTGGTTATAAGGGATAATACCAAGTCTTCATGTGGGAAAATGCCTACTCTTACAAATGAGATATTGGAGATCCAAAACTGCTAATAACTTGTATTCACTTTCATCAATTGTATAGTATTTTTAAATAGTATTATATGGTATTTGCATATCAATTTTACTATTGGAATCCATTTGTTTCTAGGTTTAGGTCTAAAATGATTCTGTTAGGATCTGTTTACACATATGCTCTGATTAGGTAAGCAGCGGTTTCTCTGGACTTCATACCTGAGAGTCAAATATCTGAAACAAAAAATATGTGCATTTCTTCTTACATTTTATAAAGCTAATTTATTTTCCAAAGTGGTTGTACCAAGTCATATTCTCCCCACAGTAATAACAGTTCTAAATATTACATATTCCCATATATGCATGTTTAACATTTTTGTAATATGTTGGGTATGAAATAGCATTTTATTGTAGTTTTAATTTGTATGCTCTTGACTAGTAATGAGGCTGATTTTCTGACTATTTATACTTATTCATAACTTGGGTTTCTTCCTCTTCAAAGTCCTTACTTAAGTACACTTCCCATTTGAATACTGAGTTATTTGTGTTTTTCCTATTTATATATTGACAAAAGAGACAAAACATGGAAATATTCATTGTGTATGATTACTACATTTATACAAGAACGAAAAAAGGCAAAACTAATTTACATAATTGATGGGTTCCCACATATGTCTTAAAACTAGGAGTAAAAGAGAGTTATTATCCCCAAATCCAGGAGAGTGGTTACATTTAAGGGTAAAAAAGTAATTATGATCAGGGAAGAGCATGTAGGGAGTTGCCATAGTGCTAACAAGATTATAGTTTATGAATAAGGAATTGGTTATGTGGCTGTTCAGTCCATTAATATTTGTTTAATGTGAAATAGGTTTATAATCTACACTGAAAGCTGAAAAAGTTCTACATTCTGTGTGCTTACTAGTATTGATTAGAGTGTAATTAGTTTTGTATACTGATTTTTTTATCATTCAAGTAAAATGTTTTATTAATTGTAATGAGTAATCTATTGTTGTTGTTGTTAGTCACTGTTGAGATGGTGTCTGACTCATAGCAACCCTACACAGAACAGGCAAAACTCTACTGTCAGTGTTTCCCTGTTATTCATAGGGTGTTTAATGGCAGATTGATTTTGGGGAGTGGGTTGCCAGGTCCTTCTCCCAAGAGTAATCTATGAGATTAGCTAACAAAAATGATGATATTTTCTCTCTTTTTGAATCATTAGATTTATTTTTCTTGAAGTTTAAATTCAATAAAATGTTACATAGAAGAAGTATGTTCCTGAATGTAAAGGTAGTATTTTTCATATTTTCCCATTACTTATTATTTTTACTGTAGGATTTTTTGGTGATGTATTCAATCAAATTAAAGAAGTTCCTCTCTATTACTTTTTCTGAAATCATTTATTTAATTAGAAAATAATATTACTTTGTATTGAACATGTTTTCTACATTTACTGAGTTTTTGATATCTGGTATTATTTTTATTTCTCAAATTCAAGATGAATATTTTTCAGATCTCTTGATCTTGTTTATATTTCCTTATTTTCTCATATTTAACCACTTTTAGGCTTATTACTTCGCTTTTATATTCTTTTCATAATAGTTTAAACATATGGAGTATCTGTAAATCTGACTCTACTGTATGATACATTTGTTGATTTTCATATGTTATTTCATTTTGAATTTTCTGATTTTTGAGTTCAAGTTCATAATTTTGGAAACTTAACCTCTGGGAATCCTCAGAAGTCTGGGTTTTATGTGAATTTCCTCAGAGATGATTTTTATTCTTTTTCGCAATCTACTAAGGGCTTCCACCAACTCTCGACTGTTTAAATCCTTGGCTACAGACTTTTCAAATTATTTATGCAGTTGGAATTTAGACTATATTTTGGCTGCATATCTTAACAGAGAATTAATTGTTCTGTCCTGGTTATTATTCCTTTCGTTATTCTGAAGGTAGGAAGAGAATGAAGCATGCTTGCTTTTAGTGTATTCTTACTTTGAGGGTATAGCTCTTTGGGACTCCAGCTCGAGTTCAGGGAATATTAGATAACCTATCCTATTAGATACCCCAGTATGGCTGCCTTTGTGCTCTGTGTACTCTCCTGTGGGCCTTTAGAGAATCTGAAAACTAAAGTCCAAGTTCACATGTTTGTCCAGTATTGTTAAGTTGAAAAGCCATCTGTCAACTTATTTTCCTCTGGGTTCTAGCTTACATACATTTTATTGGCTTCTCAGTATTTCTTTACCAATTTTTCAACTCTTGAATGCAGTTTAAATATTTAAAAATATTTTCTATCATTTTTTGTTTGTTTCTGCTGAAAGGGTTGTTTAGGTTACTTAGTGTATTAAGATGCCAGTGGCAATAACTTAAACTTTATGATTTCTGACCTTACTTTCAACTTTTTGGTTGATGCTATGTTCACTATATTAAAGATTTGTTGTTGGTATGTGTTATATTTCTGAAAAGAAATAACTTGTGAAGGCAAGCAATATAATTGTCCACTCATGAGAGGTTTTTTGGGCCCAAGGTTCCCATAGCTTATGTATCAGTGTCCTTGCCCTAGGCTTTTCCATTTAACAGATAGAGAATATTTAGTTAAATGATAAATTCAGTTTAACTAAAGCCTCATTCCTCGATCATTTCCTAGAATGCAATAACAGTCCCTTGATAATTGTTGAATGTTTTCTTTTAATGAAAGACAGCTTTCTAAAATAATGTCAAAATTCATGTGGTATAGGACATATCAGCATTTTAACTCTATAAGCTTCTTTTAAACATTAAGCATTTGTTTTTCTGTTCAATATACATTATCTTCCAGATAGAAGCTTGGTATTTTGGTTACACATGGGTGCATTAAATTATATTCTTGACTATATGAAATTATTTTTTTACAAAGATAGTACTACTAATCTCACAGAGTTGTCAAGATTTTATATGTATGTGACACTTTGGAACTCATAAAAATACAAGACTACTATATATATTTTATTAAATTAAATGTTACATCGTCTGAATTGTCATGGTACTTTAAAAAACATAGGTAGATGCATATTTATTTTTCCTTCTATAAGATGAGCCTAAATATGGAAGAATCAACTTCTGACCTTAATCATCTGAAATGTCTAGAATTTAGCACTGTGCCTGACAGTAAGAATAGTCAATCACAATGAATGTTTGTTGTTGTTGTTAGGTGCCCTTGAGTCTGGTCTGATTCATAGCAACCCTCATAAGATTTTCAATGGCTGATTGTTTCAGGATTGCTTTGGAAATGCATTGCCACATCCTTCTCCTGTTTTTGCAGTGCTGGGGATCCAACCCTGTCCTCAGACCATGGGGAGTGGCCCTCTACCAATTGAGCTAAACCCCAGCCCTTTATAGGCTTTTCAATGGCTGATTGTTTCAGGATTGTTTTCAAGAGTGGATTGCCATATCCTTCTCTCATTTTTGTCATGCTGGGGATCGTACCCAGGTCCTCAGATTGTGCAGAGCAGGCACTCTACCAACTAAGCTAATCCCATCCTCAAAAGGAATATGTGTTGCTGTTGTTAGGTGCTGTCTAGTCGATAATGAGAAATAGTTTCAATGAGATGTTTGTAATATATATTATGGCACCAAAATACTTGTTTTTAAAGGATATTAATTTAGACCATGACCTTTTTCATGCTTTTTCTCTATATTTTTATATCCATTAAAGGATACCTACAACAATTTAAAAATAATTGGCCTTTATGGAGATAAGAGCAATGTTAAGATATTTTTACCAAGTGTCAAATAAGTGACTTTGATTGGATAAAGTGAATTATTTTCCCAGATGTAAGATCCTCAGAGCTTTGATATTAAATGAAATAGAGACATTTTATTTGTAAAGTGTGTTGCTACCATGGTCATCTTTCAGCCTAGAAAATGCATACAAGAAGACATGTAGGAAAAAGTATGCAAATATGCAAAATTTGCAAGCATGTACAAATCTCTTTTTCAATACTCATTTAATCTACTTTTAAAAACAGGACTATGCAAGTCCCTACCTATGTATGCAATCCTACTTGGATTGCTTTCCAAAGGCATGACCATTGTTATTGCTTCTTTTTCTCCCACCATCAAAAATTATTCACTTTGGGTATTTTCTCTAGTTTCCATGTGACAATGAGATAGTAAAAAAGTCCATAAGATTATACACCAGGTGCGATGGCACACACCTGTACTCCCAGTGACTTGGGAGGCAGAGGCGGGAGGATTGCAAGTTCAAGACCAGAGAAGTCTGGATAATTTAGCAAAACTCTGTCTCAAAAAGTAAAAAAAGTGGGCTAGGGGTGCAGTTCAGTTGTACGGCGCTTGCAAAGCATGCAAGCACAAAGCCTTGGGTTCAACTCACAGCACCGCAAGAAAAAAAAAGATTATATTAATATATTTACAGAGGAGGAATTATAGTCAGGCTTAAAAAAATGATGCTATCCAGAATTATTTTATTCTTTCTGTGCTGGGGATCAAACTTAGTGCTCTGCACATGCAAGGCAAACAGTCTCCTAGTGAGCTACACCCCCAGCACTCAGAATTATTTAATTTTAATGAAATATAACATGATTATTGTTTCATCGGAAAGAGGAAATTTATTTATAAGAGTTTCAAACTAGGTTGTGATGAGAGGTGTGTCTAGAAGACCTTAGAATAAGCAGAGATCTTGAGGTCAGCAGAATGTAAACATAACTACCTTCTAATTATTTATCAAGCTTTTGTGTACGTGGAAGATCTTTAGGTGAACACTGATTACAAATGTAGTTTGTTTTACATTGTTGTTGTTGTTAGGTGCCGTCGAGTCGGGATCCAACTCATAGCGATCCTCTGTACAACAGGGCAAACACTATTGTCAGTGCTTCTCTGCTGTTCATAGGGTTTTCAATGGCAGATTGATTTTTGGGAGGGGGTTGCCAGGTCCTTCTCCCAAGCCTACAGCTTCTGGTGTTCCCAGGCGGTCTCCCATCCAGGTACTAACCAGGCCTGACCCTGCTTAGCTTCCGAGATCTGACAGGATCGGATGCCACAGGGCTACCGCTG
>VMDO01038008.1:0-13893 GCA_007922755.1 Pedetes capensis
TGAGGCCAAGGGAGAACTGAGTACCCACAGTGCACAGGACACCCCCACACCGAGGGTGACCTAAGTACCCACAGTGCACAGGATGCCCCCAGACCAAGGGTGAGATAAGTACCCACAATGCACAGGACACCCCCAGACCGAGGGTGAACTGAGTACTCACAGTGCACAGGACACCCCCAGACTGAGGGTGAACTGAGTACCCACAATGCGCAGGATGCCCCCAGCCCGAGGGTAAGGCTGAGCACGCACAGAGCATCGTTCACTCCCAGACAGAAAACACTGAACCCAGAATGTCAGTAGTGCCAAAGCAGAAAAGGCCTGGCTTAGGAAAAAACTAACCCAAGTGAAAAAATGGTATAGACACAAAAGGAAAGCTGGCTGAAGGACTGTCCTCAGATGTCCCCGTGTTTTGTTGGAGACAGAGAGAGGACCATGGTGGCGTGATCTGTTGGCTGACCTTGAGTCAGAATGAGGCTTGCAGGGTTGTTCCCCAGCAGCTGTTCGAGTTATATCAATAAAGCAACAAGATCCAAAAGTCACTTCTGAGTACCTGTAACATTTCTGCCAAAATGTTAGAAAGGATCAAAGTTCCTCTTATCCATCTAAAACTACTACGGTGAGCAGCAGTAGAACAGGTGTCAGAGAAAAGCTGATAGAATGAACTATGAACCACCTGGGTGATTAGCTGCAAGGCTAAAAGTTCATTTTAATGTGGACAAGCATTAAGTTCTCTGGGAAAAATAGTTGTTGTTGTTGTTTGGTGCTGTCAAGTCATGTCCGACTCATAGCGACCCTTATAGGGTTTTCAAGGGCTGATTGTTTTGGGATTGCCTCGGGAGTGGGTTGCCACGTCCTTTTCCCATTTTTGTGGTGTTGGGAGTCGAACTCGGGACTTCAGAGACTGCAGAGCAGCGCTCTACCAGCTGAGCTAAATCCCAGCCCACGCGAAAAATAGTGTAGGAACTAATTAATCTTCTGCACCAGCTGGGATGGGCTGGAAGAGCTGGAATTTCGACCTGGAATCTCCAGGGCTCCAACCAGGGCAGGTGTGATTCCCTGCTGTGCTCCATGTCCATCCTTCCTGCCCTGAGCCCAGGCGAGCAAGGATCCCGCCATGTGGATGCAGCCAGGGGAGGAGCAGGAAGGACTTGATGACCTGGATGTGCTTAGCCCGGAAGTGACACTTGCGTTTCTGCTAATGCCATCTGCTGTAGCAGGTCACGTGGCCACAGTGAACTTCAAGGGCTGGGAAAGTGCGTTAGAATGGCAGGTGGTTGTGAGCAGTAGGTGGCCATGAGCAGCAGCTGTGTGCACCACAATAACCCAAGTGTGCGTATTTTCTGGGAGAAGGACCCGGCATCCCACTTCTAAGACAATTAGCTATTGAAAACTCCATGAATAGCAGAGAAGACTAGCAAACATAGTGCCAGGAAATGAGCCCCCCTGACTGGAAAGCACTCAAGAAACGACTGGGGAAGAGTTGCCTCCTCAAAGTAGACTCAACATTAGTGACAGGACGGGAGTAAAGCCCCTGGGACCTTCATTTGCTGAGGTGGCACGACTCGAAATGAGAGGAAACACAGTGTCTGCAACAATGGGCTCAGACATAAAAAGATCGTATGCATGGCATAGTGTTGGGTAGGGTTTCGTTCTGTTGTACAGGGTCACTGTGGGTAGGATCTGACTTGATGATACCTAACAACCACATGTGTATCCTCTAAGGTGATATTCATGCCTGTCACCCAAGTAGTGTGAGTTGCAGTGACTGGCGATGTGAGAATAGAGTTGTCTCATAAAACTTGGCACAGATCCTTGATCCCAGCTTCTCTGTGGTTAAGTTTCTTCCATTCAAGGGGCTTGGCATGTAGGACTGTGCAGCAGGCGGAAGCATGGAGAGAGTGGCTTCTGCACCCTGTGACTGGGCTGCCAAAATCTCAGCGGGCAGGGTGGGAGAGGTGGGTTCATAGGAGAAGATCAAGTTGACATTTTGTGTTGGATTTCGACTCATTTGCATTCAGGAAGTAAGGCCAAGGCACAGGTGTCCCTGCCGGGGGCGATCATATACAATCCTCGGAAAACAGCCTCCTTCATGCCTGTCCTGAATGAGTAAGACAATAGCCAAGGCCATTGCTGATGACTAAGAAGTTTGATGTTAGGAGGGCCCAGACGCACACATTTCCACATTCTGTGCCTGGACTGCCCTTAGCTTCAGGGAGAGATATTCCAGAATGGCTCACAGTTGATGGTTAGCAGGAGGTAAATCCAATGGAAACTTGAAGAGGAGACTTGATTCACATGGCAACCCTCGGAGCGGGTGGGCACCAGAGAAGCCAGCCATCAAGCAATAGGTAGGGCAGGGCTCTGCCGGTACTGGCCAGGGCTGAGTCACAAACCCCATGTGGGGCATTGGGCACTTGTGGGATAGCCAGTCCTAACTAAGATGTGCCATCAAAGTGCAATACACACGGCACTTCTAAGACTCCATGGAAAAAAAGAAAGGGTTCTTATGAGCTGGTTTGTGTCCTCTGAAAATTCTTGTGTTGAAGCCCTGACCCCTAGGGCCTCAGAATGTGGCAGTATTTGGAGACAGGATCTTTTAAGAGGTAATTAAGGGAAAATGAGATTATAGGGTGGGTCCTCATCCAGTCTGACTGGTGTCCTTATAAGAAGAGGAAATTGCCAAGTACAATGGCGTATGCCTTTAATCCCAGCCGCACGGGAGGCAGAGGCAGGAGGATCGCAAGTTCGAGACCAGAGGCAGTCTGGGTAACTTAGCGAGACCCTGTCTCAATAAGTAAAAAAATGGGCTGGGAGTGCAGCTCAGTGGTCCAGCACTTGCACAGCATGCAAGCGTGAGGCCCTGGCTTCAACCCCTAGTACTGCAAAAAAAAAGAAAAAAAAAAAAAGAGGAGATTAAGACCCAGACATCCACACAGAGACCACCACGTAAAGACACAGTGGGAAGAAGGTACTATGCCTCCTGATGCCTTGACCGTGGACTTCTGGCCTCTAAGACTACGAGGATCTATTGCTCAAGACACACAGTAGTGAGTCAGGACTTTGTTATACCAGACCTAGCAAACTAATACAAACGTCAAGTATCTCATTAATTTTTTGCCTTGTTTACATCTTGAAATAATATTTTAGATATATGAAGTATTACTGAGGGGCTGGGATGTAGCTCAGTTGCTAGAGCACTGCTCTGCAGTCTCTGAGGTCCCAGGTTCGATTCCCAACAGTGCAAAAATGGGAGAAGGATGTGACAATCCCTTCCCGAGGCAATCCCAAAACAATCAGCCATGAGGGTCGCTATACACAACTGAATGGCACCTAACAACAACAATAAATATTACTGAAATTAATTTCACATTTTTAGTTTAGTACACTAGAATATTTCAAGTTACATATGTGCTGCCCATTGTGTTTCTGTTGGATGGTGCTTCAGTCAGCCAATACTTTGTTCTTATTAAGCACCAAGAATGGTCTCTAGCACATCTATCCATGCACCGGTGGCTCATAGAAGCTTACTTCATGTCCTTCGGGCCCTGCGCAGATGGCCAGAATCACGTCTGTGTGTTGGCATATATTACACTGCAGAATACTTGAAAAGCAGAGATATACCATGTATTCTTCAGTCTAATACACACCCTTTCAATAGTTGTTGTTGTTGGGTCTGACTCTTAGTGACCCTATGTACAGCAGAATGAAACACTCCCTGACACTGTGCCAGGCCCACAGCCGTGTTAATGCTTCTCTGCTATTCATAGAGTTTTGGTTGGCTGATTGTTTTGGGAATGGACTGCCAGGTCCTTCTCCCCAGCCTACAGCACCTAGTACTCCCAGGTGGTCTCTCATCCAAGGACTAACCAGGCCCGACTCGATTGCGTCTGAGATCAGGCAAGATCAGAAGGGCTACAAAATCAGGTGCGATTTAGAATCGCATGCATATTCTCGTGAGCTCTCTCAACCACACATCCAGTCTGCACACGATTCTAATCCCCGTCTGATTTTGCAGCCCTCTAAAACCGCTGAAGTCTGCAGCCATAGCACCCCGGCAGTTGAAAGAGTATGGATTACATTAGAAAACATATGTTACCTAAAAGACTTAGGAAATGGAGACCGAAGCCAAGAAAGAAAGGAACCTGTGTCAGAAGGATGAGAAAAAGCATAACAAGAACCAAATAAGGCAGTTATTCTTGTGCTCCAATGTCATCTCTGTAATTTGACGTCATGTCCAACTCATAGCAACCCTCATAGGGTTTTCAATGGCTGTTTCAGGATTGCCTGGGAGTGGATTGCCACGTCCTTCTCCCATTTTTGCGGTGCTGGGAATTGAGCTCAGGGCCTCAGAGACTGCAGAGCAGCGCTCTACCAACTGAGCTCAATCCCAGCCTCAATTTTGACATAGTTGTCAAAATTATTAATGTGGAGGATTTGCAGTGATACGGGAGCTGGGAGCACCCTCTTGCCCTGCAGGAAACACAGACACAGAAGACAAAAGGCAGAGGAGAAGGAGAAGCTGGGTGCTGTGGCACACACCCGTCATCCCAGCAACTCAGGAGGCTGTGGCAGGAGGATTGTGAGTTCAAGGCCAGAGGCAGCCTGTGCAACTCAACAAGACCCTGATTCAAAATGAGAAATAGAAATGGAGCTGGGGACATAGCTCAGTGGTAGGGCGCTTGCCAGGCATGAGCATGACCCTGAGTCCAACCCCAAGTATTGTCCTAAAGAAAGAGGAGAAGTAACAACAGGCAGCTGTGAAGGGGAAATTGCAGGAGGCAAGAAAAAACCACATGGTTCTGTTGAAGCAAGTTAGGTTTCCTGGGATTTCGCCTGCTTTATTATTACAATTTAGAATTGTGCTTCTCTGCCATGTATTTGTTTATGATTTGACCCAAGCCCTTCATAATCATTTTTCATTTCCTGGGCTTATAAAGAGTAGTCTTGTTGTCTCCTGGAGATTTGTATATTCCCCTGCTATAGAGAATGAGAGGCTCCTGCTGCCCCTCACCCACAGACCCACTGTAGGATCCACACCCCGTTCTGCTCAATTCCGCCTTGAGTGTTGCTGCGCAGTTTGGGTCCCTTGAGCAAAAGCCGGGCTGGGGCTTAGCTCCGTTGGTAGAGCGCTGCTCTGTGTTCTCTGAGGGTCGATCCCCAGCACTCCAAAAAATGCAAGAAGGACCAGGCAGCCTATTCCTGGAACGATCTTGAAACAATCAGCCATTGAAAACCCTATGAATAGCAGAGAAGCACTGATATAGTGCTGGGTGTGGTACCATGTAGGGGAGTGTTTCATCTGCTGTACATAGGGTCGCTGTGAGTCAGACTCGACAGCAACTAACAGCCACAAGCGAAAGCCTTATTGCTGGATCCAGCTCAGCCTGCTTTTGCTCGTGAGTGCTCAGACTGAGAAACCTTACTTACCCCCCTCTCCACTGGCCCCAGCCTTTCCCTGCTACCAGGAACCAGGCCTTCTTCTCCCCTGGCATATGAGGCCCCATCCAGAAGGCATCCAACCTCCTTTCTCCCCGCCCATGACCGCCAGTGTCCTGCCCATTTCTGAACACTCACTCCGGTTGCACCCCTTTGGATTTTTGCAATGTCTTCCCTGAGCGTGGGCAGCTCCTTGTTTACTCTCTCAGCATGGTGGCGCCTGTCACACCTTGTAGGCATTTTCCCATGCTTTGTCCTGGGGGCTTTTCTTGCCCCTGCCATCCAGCTTGGGGTTCCCTTTGAGCACCACACGTCACTGGTCTGCCTCATCCCAGGCATCCTGAGCCCTGTTGCTACATTGCCTTTGCCCTGAAATGTTTCCATTGTGTCCTTTATCCCCTACTTTATGTATCTGAAACTTTCACGCCCCCTGGTCCCTGGGGGTCTCGTTCAAACAGATTCCCATGCGGTAGGTCTGGGGACATTTCTTAGCAGCTACCAGGTGATGACTGTACACTTGTTCAGGGACAGCCCTGAGCTGTGGCCCTGCTAGACAGCAGCAGCAGGTCTGTGTCTCTGACTTCTATAGGTTCCCTTGGAGGGACTCCATGATGCCCAAAGAGTGGGCACTCAGGCCATGTTAAAAACTAGTTTTGCTTTTGAAAGAACTTTTAGGTTCCCAACAAAACTGAGCAGGAGTAGAGTTCCCCTTAACCCTCTGCCCTGTACACGCAGCCTTCCCCGCTGCCAACACGCATTGCGTATTCTAGCAAAAGCCCCTCCCGGCCAAGACTTGGGCAAACGCTGCCCGTTTGCGAAGGCAGCCATCTCTCGAGGGCTCCATCAAGTTCCTTGAATGTTGGGCACTTTTGTCTGTACGGATCTTGCTTCCTGCCCAGCCTCAGAGAACTCTGAGCTCGGAGCTGAAGCTCATGGTTCCTCCTCCCCACTCCGCCCTCCTGCACGTGGTGCAGATGGGCACATCTCTTCCACCACACACCATGCCTTAGGAGGGTGTGCTTTAAGCACACTCCGTCCCAGAGTCTGACACCAACTGGACCTCAACATGATGCCCACTGCAAAGGTCGTAAGACAGACAAAGACAGATCCTTGCAACACCGAGAATCCTATGTGTCTGTTAAAAATATCCATCTTCAGGCCCAGCGATTGCAGCAGCTTACCGAGTGAGCAAGCAGGTAGATGCGCACTCAGGAGCCCTCTGGCATCATCAACAGGATTGACCAACTCAATTGATGGCACAGGCTCCTCCGGGCTCACATCTGAGCCTGTACCCACAAGTGTTTAAGCCACACGCACTTCCTTGGTTTCATTTTACACTTAGAAATTTTAAGGAAACAAATTGCAGATCTGCTTTTTAAAAACGTATTAGGGTTTGTAGTTGTGGTTAGGTGACGTTGAGTTAGGTCCGGCTCATAGCAACCCTGTGTACAACAGATCAAAACACTACCCGACACTGTGCCATGCCCGGCACTGTCATGCTTCTCTGTTATTCATAGGGTTTATGGTGGCTGATTGTTTTTGTAGTGGCTGCCAGGTTCTTCTCCCAAGCCTGCAGCACCCAGTATTCCCAGGCGGTCTCCCATCCAAGGACTAACCAAGCCCGACCCTGCTTAGCTTTCAAGATCTGATGGGGTCAGATGCCAGGGCAGCATGGCTGTATCAGGATAAAGCAAATCATTACCTACCTGAACTTGAAAACTAATGAGTACCGGGATCCATACAATTCTAAAATGGAAGCTAAATATGGCTTCAGTCTGACAAAACTGTGACTCAGGTGTAGCCCCATGGTTATAGCCTGTCATCTTGCAGCCTGTTTCCCGGTGTAATTAAGGAAATCGTTGCTATATACTTACTGTGTAGAAACCATGCACATCCCTGAGCTAATTCACTGTTTGAAAGCTAAACAGCTACAAGGAGGACGTAGGGTTTGCAGAATGCAGGGCAACACTGAGCACATAGGACTGGGAGCAGGGTCCTAATCCTCCGACCCAACCAGCATCTCCTTGCATGCCAGGAAGCAGAGGGACAGGAAGGAACAGGGGTGGGGTGATATTAAGGTTTCTCTGTCTTTCTGCCTTGCCTGCAGCCGTAGCCCTGTGGCATCTGATCCTGTCAGATCTCAGAAGCTAAGCAGGGTCAGGCCTGGTTAGTACCTGGATAGGAGACCGCCTGGGAACACCAGAAGCTGTAGGTTTGGGAGAAGGCCCTGGAAACCCCCTCCCAAAAATCAATCTGCCATTGAAAACTCTATGAATAGCAGAGAAGCAGTGGCAATAGTGTTTCCCCTGTTGTACAGAGGGTCGCTATGAGTTGGATACCAACTCGACAGCACCCAACAACAACAACAACAACAACAACATCTTTCTGCCTTGAAACCGGCAAGGCTGAATGGATTTTTTGCTTGTGTATATCAGACACTCTCACTGTTAAATTGTGTTCTGTTGTGTTTCTATAACTTTTCTGCATGAAATCATTCTTCTATATTTTTTTTCCTTTCCACAGTTTTTTAAAGTTTCGAATGTCTTTTAGCCTAGCTCTTGGTCTCTTAATCTTCTTTCTCTCCATAAAATGTCATTTCCATCTGCTCCCCTTTTCATTCTCTAGCATGTCTTCCTTTCTGGGCTAATAATTACCACTTGCTCCTTTCCCATTCCATTTTTACCACCCGTTTGAGCATCTTCCCTGAAAGCCTCTGTTCAGCTTTTCTGGGGCGCTCCTGTGCTTCTCGGAAGGTACTCTGAATTGTCTGCCTTATTGTGTCTGGTGGAGGCCTAATAATTTTCAGCAAAGCCTTTAATCCAAGTGCCTCACTGAAAATTACCAGGCTTCTCTACCGAGGACGAGAGTCAAAAATAGCAGCCGCGGTGTAAGGAGAACTTAGAGCGTGACAGCCTGTCGTAGCCAATGCCCTGCCACCCCTGAGCCAGGAGCCGGCAGCAGCATTGACAAAGTCGATACCTAAGTTATAGCCCACGCCATGTAGGAAGCCCTGCGGCTATTTTCGACGGAGCTCTGTTTGCTTTTCCCTTAAAATAACCGCCCTTTGACAAGGTTCACACTTTGCCTTGCGCCAAAGTTGAAAAACCGATGCATCTTGAATCATCTCGTGAACTAAAAATAGGGGTTTGGGGAGAGGTTTCCGTTGTTCGTGAGATGGTTGGATCTCTTTTCTGAGTGCTTGGGGTGAAATTTTCTCATCCTATGAGTTTCCCTTTAAAAACACAGTTGTTATTAAGATGGATCGCAGGGCGGCATCATGTGACCCTCTTCTGTGTTCTCGGAATCTCTAAAATTTTCCAAAATCTTGGCATTAGCTGGCGTCTGTTCAGTTCGCTGGGATTTGGCCCGAAGAATCAGAAATCATATGTTCATCATGATTTGCTCCTATTAAAAAGCGTTATTTCTTATCGAAGCACAAAAAAAGCCAATTTGAGAGTCAGGAACAATGCCGCGCCCCCACTCTCTGTAGGATCGCTGGCAAGTTTTTCCCCTAACAAGCCTACTATGTGCCAAGGGCTGTCCTGTACCAAGAAATACAGAGACAAAACCAGGGCCTGCTTCACGACATCCAAGTATAAAGCCAGACCCCTCACAGAAGCAGATAGATGACAGAACCTGCCTCCGGCCTGTCACACAGGTGAGGACGGGGCTACCTGTGTCACAGGTACAGAAGTGGTCTCTTACGGGCAGTTGGGAAGACTTCACAAAGGTGGTGACATTTAAACTAGTTCTGGAAGAATGAGGTTACGTTTGCAAGTGGGTGGCTGGGAGGCACAGCTATTATAAAGTTCAGGAAGAACAGGGGAAGGGCAAGGGCCCCTGAAGTCACCCCACTTTTCGAAGGAAGTAGGAGTGCCCTGGGAGGCAGAGTGTAGGGGACCGTCCATTCAGTCTGCCTCAATGCACAGGGCAGCTTAAGCCACAGGGGTTCATCACTCATACTTCTGGAAGCAAGGGGGTCCAGGATCAAGGCTCTGACAGGTTGGGTGTCTAGTGAGGACATGTTTGCTGGTTCGTAGAGGGCACCTTCTATTTGTCCTCATGTGGTCGAAGAGGTAAGGGGCCTCTTTTATTGGGGTACTAATCCCATTCATGGGGCTGGGATTTAGCTCAGTTGGTAGAGCACCGCTCTGCAGTCTCTGAGGTCCTGAGTTTGATTCTCAGCACTGCAAAAATGGGAGAAGGACATGGCAATCCACTCCGGAGGCAATCCCGAAACAATCAGCCATTGAAAACCGTGTAAAGGGTCGCATGACAACACCACCACCTAACAACAACAACAACAACAATCCCATTTATGAGGGCTACCCACAGATCACCTCCCCAAAGTCCTACCTCCTCATACCATCTCTTTGGAGGTAAGAATTTCAATATGAATTTTGAGGGGCCAAAAACATTCAGACTTTGGAGCCTGCCTACCAGTGGCCTTGTATGTCTCCTGAAGATTTGACTGTCTCCAAAAAGAAGAGTTAACTTACAAGCAGCCGGGGAAGATTTTGTGATAACAGGAATAATGACTTAATTTTCTATTTTTCCTTCCTTCCTTCCTTCCTTCCTTCCTTCCTTCCTTTCTTTCTTTCCTTCCTTCCTTCCTCCCTTCCTTCCTTTCATTTTTTCTTTTTTTTTTTCAACACAGGGGATTTGAGCCCAGGGCCTTGTGCATCATAAGAAAGCACTCTACCACTGAGCTACATCTTTAGCCTTTAAAAAAAAAAAAAATTATTTTGAGATCAGGTCTCATTAAGTTACCAGGCTGGCCTTGAGCGCACTATGTGACCCAGGCAGACACCAAACTCGCGATCTTCCTGCCTTAGCCTTCTGAGTGCTGGAATTACAGGTACGTGCCGTCATGCCTACCTCATTTTCCTCTTTTCAAGGGTTAATACTGGCAATGGTGGCAGAAGATGTCAAAGAGGGGCAGAGGGGACCAGACATCAGGCAGGGGTGTTCCAGTAGGTGTCCAGGCCTGAGGTGTGGAGACTACAGCAAAGTCGGTATCAAAGGGAGAGGAGGTGATGGCCACACAGTGTCTCTGCCATAGAGTCCAAGCCAGAAGAGCAGTGCCCGGAAGGGCTGGTGCCCTGGCATCTGGGAGCCACGGGTTCCTGGAAGGAGGAGGGTGCAGGGAAAGAGGTCTGAGCTTGCCGCAAAGAGCAGATGAGGTGCTTTAGTCATTTTAACCCCGAGCGAGGCAGCGGGTTAGTGATAGTGTGATAGTGTGATAGTGATAGTGTGATAGTGTGATAGTGATAGTGTGATAGTGTGAGAGTTGCTGCAGGGCGTTAGAAAGAGCGGGTCATGGAGAGGAAGACATGAGCAAGGTCACAGTTACAGCCATATGGTGCAGGACAGCGTCCCTGGCCAGGTCTCCACACTCCCAGTGTGGACAGTGGAGCCATTTAAGAGAAATCTGCTCAAACACATTGTTGTTGCTAGGCGCCGTGGACTCGTTGTATGACTCATAGTGACCCTACGTACAACAGGCGAAACACTGTTGTCAGTGCTTCTTTGCTGTTCACAGGGTTTTCAATGGCGGATTGATTTCTGGGAGTGGGTTGCCGTGTCCTTCTCCCAAGCCTACAGCACCTGGTATTCCCAGGCAGTCTCCCATCCAAGTACTAACCAGGCCCGACCCTGCTTAGCTTCCGAGATCTGACAGGATCTGAAGTCACAGTGGTATGGCTGCAGGCCTCAAACACATTAGAGCGGTTGCATGGTGACCCCAAGGACATGTGCATATCCCAACCCTGGGACAGGCAGATGTGATGGTCCTTGGAGGAAGGGTCTCCCAGGTAGAGTCAGGTAAAGGACCTTGATGAGATCATCCTGAATTACTAGGCAGGGGATGCCCTAAATCCAGTGGCACATGCCTGAGGGCAGAACGGCCTGGGCCCCGTAGTGCACGCTTCAAAAGGTGGAGGTAGGAAGGTCGCAAGTTCAAGGCCAGAGGCAGCCTGCATGCATAACTCAGTGAGACCCGGTCTCAAAATAAGAAATAAGAAAGGGGGTGCAGCTCAGTGGTGGAACACTAGCAAAGTATGCACAAGGTCCTGGGTTTAGCCAGGCTTTTCAAGGTCTTTCTTTGCAGAACCGTAGGCTTCCTAACCTGAAGAAAAAATGCAAAAATCTCTATTAAAAATAATCCTTCTTCATCTTTCTTTCCGGAATATTAGAAGCCGAGCAAATAGTTTTCTGTTTTGACCAGGAAAGGACTGGGCGGGGGAAAGAAGCTGTGTGGAACAGGGGTTAGGTGGGTGACAATTCCTGTGTGCTGTGGGCTTCCTTCGGGGCGTCACCATGCCAGGAGGCGGGGTGTATCAAGTCGATTGAGACCCTTTTCCTAAAGGCTTGTGACGACCCACCCAAGTCTCAAGCCCTGCTAACCACCTCCCTCCACGGCTTGGCCCATTTGGGGCATGCCTGGGGAGAGGATGGCTGTCAAGAGGAGAAATGGGGATGGAGCTGAGCAAGAGATATGGAGATAGAATCTCTCCCTCACTTAAGGTGAGGTCGGGAACAAGAGGACCAGATATTGTCACTGGCAGGAAACCTTTATTGCTACACACATGGTTAGTTCACACACACACTCACCCTGTCACACCGATACCTGGCACCTCTGTAGTCGCACCTGATGACGTAGGTAAGCCTCGCGATCTGTCCAGTCGAGCGGTGTCCTCGGCCTTCCTACCCGATGTTCTTGTTCTCATGGCGCGGACAATGGTGGTGACGTGGCGACGGTTCCTCTGTTGGTGGGGGGCTCAGAGTGACATGGAGTCTGTCATCGCTCAGATTGGGAGAAGCCGGCCTGCTGTCAGGTCTCTTCTCTTCTTGTACAGTTCAGTGTGGGATCTGTGCTCCATCTGGTTACCTTGTATCGACATCACTGTGCCGTGTGGTTATCGGGTGCCAGGGGTCTATCCTTATCACTCTCATGCACACATGTCACTCTCCCCTGGGGCAGTCCAGGGGGCTTAGGTTACATCAGCTTTATGGGGTGTCACAGCATTTCACACTTCATGTCTTACACACAGTTTCTCTTATTATTGACTTATATTCCTATTACACACAATTTGTATTACACGCAATTCCTATCCCTTATACACACACGGTTATTCCTTACACACTCAGGTTTATTCCTTACACACTCAGGTTTATTCCTTACAATGGCTTCCTGACTGCCAGATCAGGCAACTCTGAGCTGCAGCCCAGGGAGAAAACTCGTCCTTTGTGGGCCTGGGAGAGTCAGCCTTGACTCCAGTCTCAGAAACGTCTGGAAAAAATTGATCTTCTACTCAGATCAGTCAGAGTTAGTTTAGAAGCCCAGGGGGACCAAGGTCAGGGCTCGGCTCAAGGAAAAGGTGGGGGGCCGTATGTGTGCAAGGGGTCTCTATTTGTAAGGAGAGGTTGCACACAGTAGGGGACCCCCTGGGGCCCTGTCTCAGCTGGGTCACAGGCTCGGGGTCACTGCAGGCTTCTTCAGGACACACGTCGGACCTGGGCATTGGGAGGACGCCCCCTCCCAGCCCTTGTTGAGCACAGCGCTGACGGAGCAAGGCCTCCTTGGGCCTGGGCCACCTTGTACCCTCTGGTGCCCGGGGACTTCAACTGGAGCTCTGGATTCTTCCACACCATTGATCCTAACCCACTTCGACATCAGAGAGCTGTGTGGGTCTTTGGAAATTCAGAGGGTCGTTGAGTCGGGTTCTCTTCCCAGTGGCTGCCAGGAAAAGCTGGTGAATTGTAGAAAATGGCTGGAAGTCAAGCTCCCATGGAACATTTCACTGATGAGTTACTCGAAAAAAGGAAGCAAACTAAGCCAGACTCGTCCACCTGCGTCCTGGCGCGTCAGCCTGTTATTTGCAGTGCAGGCTGGCGATCCCTACGGTATCTACCCTTTCTCCCACTCCCACTCTGGGATCCTGGCTATCAGTGTGGTCCCACCGTCTGGTCAACCATCCACTTCACGGCTGGCGGTTAAGGAAGCAATCCCTGGTATGTTCTCTGTCGCCACCGTCTTGGAGCTGAGAAGGAGTTTCATCAGAAGAGAAAGTTTCCCATTCATGGAACTTGAAAAAGCGGACGTTCCCGCAACGAGGAGGTTCAGAGAAATGGGAAAGATGATCATCTCTGGGAAATAGAAACAATCATCTTCCTGTGAAAAGCCGCGGAGGCGAAGAACGCACTTCATGCAGCCAGTAGCTCACAATTTCCAAGCTGCCATAAACTGGATTAAGGACTTCATGCCAGAAAATAAAGCTGTCTGCTGATATGGGCTTTTTCATTTGGGGCTGCGGAAACCTGCTAAGCCTATAGCTCTTCTAAGAATGGAGGCCGGCCGGGTGTTTGGTCCTGAAGGTTAAAGTGATTCTTTTACTCAGATGATCTAAATCTGGATCATATGGCATCTATTTTCTCTCTGGTCCCGAAATATTTGCC
>VMDO01038009.1:0-13865 GCA_007922755.1 Pedetes capensis
TGTTTTATTTTGAGACAGGGTCTCATTAAATTGCACAGGTTGCTTCTGGTTTTAAGTTTGCAATCCTCCTGCCTCCCCCTTTCAAGTCCTCCCAAGTCACTGAAATTACAGCTGTGCACCACCGCACCTGGCCATTTTTGTTATTTTAAGCCACAAATTTTGTGGCAGTTAGTTGCATCAGCAATAGAAAACACACAGTGACAAGGTGCTATGGTTTGAATATGGTTTCTCCCTTCTGAAACTCACATTTACATTTGATTCCCAATGTATCAGGGTTGAAACGTGCTCAAGCCATGAGGGATATACCCTCATGAGGAAACTAATGCTGCTTTCCCAGGATTAGAGTAATTATGAAGGGTGTGAGTGAATTGTCATTCTTGCAGCTCTGGGTTACTATGAAAGTAGATTATTATAAAGTTAGGAAGCATCTCATGTTTTGTTTCTTCTGCATACACCTTCTTTCTCTTCTGCTTTTCTTCCATGTTATGATGCAGCATGAGACTTGCCAGATGCAGCTACCTGATCTTGGACTTCCAGCCTCCAGAACCATGAACTAAATAAATTGATTGCCTTTATAAATTACTTGGTTTCAGGTCTTCTGTTACAGCAATGGAAATGTGCTTATTCATCAAGTATCAAAACCCGTAGAATAAGTATCTGCAATTTGTCTGCATATTTTCTTACATGTGTTAAATCAATTAATTTTTGCCTTTTCTTATATGTTTAAGGTTAGCTCCCAGATAGTATATTGCACAAATGCCATTAACAAGAACAATGCTGGCCAAATCTTTTAAGGCAGTCATATACATATCTATTTCACTATGACATTCTCCTCCATAGAAATAATTGATTATGACAGAATATTATTCCAGGTTGATAGACAAGATTAACTCACATTGGTTTCTAATTTATTTAAGAACCTATTAACTACTGTAATAATTTACTAATGGTTTATGTTAGTATAATGGATTTATTATAAAATGAGTTATTATTTCTACATGATTACCAAACAAATTTGTTATGATCAATGCTTTTTCATCAGGGTTTAGTATGGTGTCATAATTTATTAAGGAAGATAATGAAAGAACCTTCCGGGCTTCAGTGTCAAAAGGCATTAAAGGAGTCATATAGTATTTACATAGGAAATCTTGTCTGTCTTCTGCACAAAGGCTTTCCCTTTTAAATCTTTTGTAATTAAAAGGCTAGAGAAATACACGAAAGAGACTGGTGACAAATTATCTATTCACATAGATAGAAGAGATTAAAACTTTTAAGATACATTGTTTACTATTCTATTTTAAAGTAAGAAATGTAGATGGTCATGACTGTTTAGAACATTAGTTTATGTCCTGCTTTTAAGATCCAGTTAATTTATAATGCTTCTATATATGTATTAATTATTGTCAAATAATTATGCCAAATTAATTATTGTCAAATAATTATGGTTGGTGAAGTTTTCTAGCAGTTGCCCACATGGTGTCAGGAAGAAAGTCTCCTGGAAAGATTGGTAATTACCTTAGAGGAAGCTTTGTGCTTTGATGTCCCCACATTTGAAAATGATGAATGGTATTATAGGACTGTATATTTATTATAAGATTATATAGTTATAATGTCATTATAATGAGCAGGATCATGTAGTTCACTGAAAGATGAAGGTACTATGACTCCTAATTTTTAGAAAATATTTGAGCACAAATTTGTGGCATTTCTTCAGGTATTTTGATTGGTCCTTGGAAGACTTTCTTTTCATTATTTTATTTTTAAATTGACAGATAAAATTTTATATATATATTATGCAGAGTATGATATTTTGAAAAAAATATATATATATATTCCAGATTGGCTAAATTTAGCTAATAACATATGTATTACCCCACATAGTTTTTATTTTTATGGTGAGAGCATTTATCCACTACCATGTCATTTTTAAAGAACACAACATACTGTTTTTAACTGTAGTGGCCATGTTGTACAATAGATCACTTGAATTTATTCCTCCTATCTAACTGAAATGTTGTATTTTTTGCCCAACATCTCCTCAGATTCCAGTGGTTCAGGTCTCTGATGGTATCACACACCTCTGGAGGCCTATGGACCATTCTGAATTCTAGCAGGTGGACTGGAAAGACAATGGTATGAGTCCCACCAGGTTGTAGAGGTGTCCATTAGCTTCATACTGTTTGGTGGTAAGAATTTATAAGCTCTAACACTGGCATGCCCTGTGGAGATCATAAGTAATATCTCTTTTTCTTCACTATGTCATTGTAGCAAGAGCTAACAAGATCCTATACTAGCCAAGAAAAATTAGGCCTCTCCATCTCCAGCTCCAGAAATAGAAGTAATCTTGAAAAGTGAAGCTTTTTGGCCTCCTTGATGAATCACTTGTCAGCACACAAATAATATACCAGTGAGAGTTTAAATTCCCCAAATATGTCATCTATATTTTCAGCATGAAGAATCTATGTGCCTGAAACTCCCCAGGATAATGTACAACAAAACAGCTCAACAAAGTTGGGTTTAAGATTTCACTTTCTTTCAATTTTATCTAACTGCTTTGCCATGTCCTTTCAAAAGACAAGGTGTTATTTTAAGTAGCTAGTAGAGAATGGTAGGGACATATGTTTGCTCCACAACTCACACAAGCATGAAACCACATTATATATATTATATATATACACATACATACACATACATATATCCATGTGTACACATATATATGGATATATGTATGTGCATAATATAATGTCCATACCAAAATGCAAGAAATGATTCATTCTTTATTTGACAGTTAGGTTTCAAAGGGCTGTCTCCTTGGGAACCATCATAATCAACATGCAAATACGTGTATCATATGGAACAGGAGATGAGTATCTCATGCTTTATAGGATAAGCTAAGTAAGACTTTGCCCAGAACAGTCTCCATATAAATATATGAAAGTATAGATATTTCCAGTAGATTCATCCTCTTTTGGATTTTGACATAGATGTTCTAGTGTATCGTGACACACATGAGAAAGTTTATATATTTAATTACTTTAGAAGGAAAGGGTTGTTGTGAAGACTGAGCATGCAGTGTGAAGCCCCTGCCACAGATCAGGTTAGTGATGGTAACAGCAGCTTTAGCCATAGGGGTAATATTTGAAAAAAGGAAGAATTTGTAGTTTCAGAGATAAATGTGCCATCAAATCAGTGTCCTACTCATAGAGACACTTCCCACAACAGGCAAAACAGTATAGTCAGGCTCTCTGCTATTCATAGGGTTTTCAATGGCAGATAGTGTTTCGGGAATGGGTTGCAGGGTCCTTCTCCCTAGCCTACAACAGCTGGTGTTTCTAGGTGGTCTCCCATCCAAGTACTAACCAGGCCCATCCTTGCTTAGCTTCCAAGATCTGATGGGATCAGACTCCACTGTGGTATGGCTGAAGGCTCAGGAAAATTAAAAGTACAATAAAATTGGCAGTAAAAACACTGTACATTAATATGCACCCAACATTGGAACACCTAAATATGTAAAGCAAATATGAACAGATCTGAAGGAAGAAACAGACAGCAATGCAATAATAGTAGGGGATATTAATGTATGGATTTCAACAATTAATAGATCATCCAAACAAAAAATAATGAAAAGTTTATAATTTTAACTATATCCTAGATAAATGGATGTAATAGGCACATACAAAGCATGCCATTCAACAGCAGCAAGATACACATTCATCTCAAGTGTATATGGAACATTCTCCAGGAAATAACATGTTAAGCCACAAAACAAGAATTGGCACATTTAAAAAGTTTTAAATCATATCAAGTATCTGCACCAAATATAGTGATATAAAACTAGAAACAAATAAAAGGAAAAAATCTAGAAAATTCACACATATATGGAAAATTTTTTAAATGTGCTCCTGAACAACAAACAGGTTAAAGAAGGAATCAGTAGAGAATGTAAGATATCTCAAGCCAGATTAACATAGAAACATTACATATGAAACTAATGGTATGCAACAAAAGGAGTTCTAAGCGGGGAGTTTATAGTAGTAAATGCTTACACAAAGGAAAAAGAAGCTGGTTATGCTGGCACATACCTGTAATCTTAGCATTTGGGAGTCTGAGGCAGGAGGATCGTGAGTTTGAGGCAAGCTTGGGTTACACAGCAAGACTTTGTTTTGAGAGAGAGGGAGAGGGAAATGAGAGCGAGAGCGAGAGCAAGAGCGAGAGCAAGCGAGCGAGCGAGAGAGAGAGAGAGAGAGAGAGAGAGGAAAGAGAGAGGAAGGATATCAAATGAATAACCTAGCTTCATACCTCCAGAAACTAGAAAAATAGAACAGACTAAGCCCAAAGTTGGTAGAAGGAAGAAAATAAGAAAGAATAGAGCACCATGAATCTAAGAGTTGACTTCTTGAAAAAATTAACACAATGACAAATTTTTGGTTAGATTAAGAAAAAGTCTCAGATCAACTCAAAAACAAAAGAGGAAATATTGTAACTAATACAACAAAATTATACATTATCATCAGTAACTACTATCATCAATTATATGCCAACAAATTGTGGATAACCTGGAAGAAAGGGATTAATCATTTGAAGCATACAACCTACCAAGACTGAATAATAAAGAAATAAAAAAACCTGAGCAGATCAATAGTGAGTAAGGAAGATGACCAATGACTCAGTAATCAAATATCTCTTGTCAAAGGGGGGAAAAAGAATCTGACACTTAAACTGGTGAATTCTCACATACATTTAAAATGCAGCTAATATACAATCCTTCTCAAACTCTTAGGAAAAATTGAAGAGGAGGGAACACTTCCAAAGTTATTTTACATGGCAAGCATTACTCTGATACCAAAGACAGACAAGGATACTGCAAGAAAAGAGAATTACAGGCCAATATCCCTGATGACCAAAGATACAAAAATCTTCAACAAAATAACAAACTAAATCCAGCACCATATTAACAGTATCATACAACATGATCAAATAGAATTCTATTCTAGGATTGAAGGGTGGCTAAACATATGCAAACCAATGAATGTGATATCCACATATACAAGATGAAGGACAAAAAACATGTGATCATCTCAATAGAAACTGAAAAGGCATTTGACAAAATTCAGTCCCTTTTCTTGATAAAATTACCATCAAATTAGGTATAGAAAGGATGTAAATCAGCACAATAAAGGCCATATATGACAAGTTCATAGCTAACATCGTATTCAGTCGTGAAATTTTTAAAGTTTTTCTCTAAGATGAAGAATAAAACAAGGTTACTTATTCTTGCCATCTCTCTTAGACATAACATAGAAAGTATCAGGTATAGCCACACGGCAAAAAAAAGATGAAAGATCTCCAAATCACAAAGTAAGAAGTAAAATTGTCTCTGCAGAGGAGGTGATCGTATATACAGGACACCCTAAAGACATCCCCAAAAACTGTTAGAAATAATAAAAGAATATGGTAAAGTTGATGGATACAAAATTAACCCACAGGAATCAGTTGTGTTTCTATACACTAATGTGATAGTTAATTTTTTATGTCAATTTGTCTGGATTAATGATTACCTAGAGCACTTAAAGGAGTTTTTCTGGCTGTGTCCATGAGGATGTTTCCTGAAGAGATTACTATCTGAGTCAGTGAGTGGGGAAGATCCACCATTATTATGAGTAGGCCATCCAATCAGTTTGGGGCCAAGACAGAATAAAAAAGCAATTTTTTTCTCTGTCTTGGAACTGCAATACATTCTTTTTCTCCTGTGCTTGGACATTAGAACTACAGGTTCCTGACCTTTGGACTTGAGGACTAAAATGAACAGGCAATGGGATTCTCGGGCTCTTGGCCTCAGACTAAGAGTTACACCATCAGTTTCCCTGGTTCTGAGGCTTTTGGACTTGGACTGAGTCATGCTACCAGCATGCTAGGATCTTTAATTTGAAGACTGCCTATCATGGGATATTCTAGTCTCTATAATTGCATGAGTCAAATCCTCTAATAAACCCCATCTCATAAGTCAGGTGGCATCAAGTTGTGTCTGACTCATAGCGACCGTCACAGGGTTTTCAATGGCTGATTGTTTAGGGATTGCCTTGGGAGTGGATTGCCACATCCTTCTCCCATATACATGCATATCTATGTCTTTTTCCTGTGTATCTATATCTACATCTATTTGCTATTTGCTCTGTCTCTCTTGAGAACTCTTAGTGATACAACTAATAATAAAATAACTGAAAAAGAAACTAAGAAAATTACATAATAGCATACAAAGAATAAAATACTTAGGAATAAATTTAACCGAGGAGATGGAAGATCTGTACAGTGAAAATTATAAGACAATGATGAAAGAAATTGAAAAAGATATATAAATGGAAAAATATATCATGTACATTGATCATAGGAATCAATACTGTCAAAATGCCTATACTATCCAAAGCTACCAACAAACTGAATGCAATCCTTATCAAAATTCCAGTGGTGTTTTTTAGAGAAATAGAAAAAAAAATCCTAAAATTCATATATAACCGCAAAACCTCCCCAACTGCTAAAGCAATCTTAAGAAAGAAAAGTAAAGCTATAGGTATCACAGTTTCCTGATTTCAAATTATATCTTTAACCTGTAGTAATCAAAATAGTATACTATTATATAAAAACAGGCACATTGACCAATGGGGCAGAAGAGAAAATTTAGAAATTAATGTGTGAATTTATCATCAACTGATCTTTGAAAAAGGGATCAAGAATATAAAATGGGTAAAGGATAGTGCCTTCTTACAAAAGATGCTGGGAAAATTGGATATCCACATACAAAATATGAAACTGGATATTTCTTTTATATCATACACAAAAATCAACAGAAAATGAATACTTAAATAGAAGCATCTGAAGCCATAAAACTCTTAGAAGAAAACATAGGTGGCATTTTCTCAACAATGATTTCTTGGATATGACACCAAAAGCACATGTAATAAAAGCAAAATACACAGTGGAAGCACATCAAACCAAAAAGTTTGTGCATAGAAAAGAAAACAAGTAACAAAGTGAAAAGAAACCTATGGCATGCAGGAGGGAGGGGAATATTTGCAATAAGGGATTAATTTCCAAAATATCTAAGGAACTCTTGTAACTCAATAGAAAACAAACAAACAAATAAGCAAACAAAAACCCCAGACCTGATTAAATATTGGCAAAATATCTGAGCAGACATTGTTCCAAAGGAGATATATAGATGAAAAAAATGGCTTTATGAAAAGAAGCTCAATGACACTAATTATCAGAGAAATGAAAATCAAAACCACAATGGGATATCTCACACATGTTAGAATGTCTATTATCAAAATGATACAAAGTAACAGGCATTATATGGAGAAAAAAGAAACCCTTATGCATTGTTGATAGTGTTGTATATTAATGTAGGTACTGCAGAAAACAGTACAGAGGTTCCCCAAAAAGTTAATAATAGAACTTCCATAGCATAAAGCAATTCCTCTTGTGGGTATATACTGCAAGGGAAAAAAGTAACTACCTTAAAGAGATAATTGCCCTCTCATGTTCATTGTGGCATTATTCACAATAGTGATATGGAAACAAATGTCTTTCAATGGATAAACAGATAAATTGTTGTGTGTATACACAATGACATATTATTTAACATTAAGAACAAAGAAAATTCTGCCACTTGTGCCAACATGAATGAACTCGGAGAACATTATGCTAAATGAAATCAGCCAGTTACAATAAGACAAATATTGTACAGTCTTACATATATTTGGAGTCTAAAAAATTCAAAAGCATAGAAACTGAGAGGCTGTTTACCTGGGGTCAAGGTGTGGTGGAAATGAGGGGATATAGATCAAAGTGCACACAGTTTCAGTTACAAGATTAATAAATTCTGGAGACCTAAAGTGCAGCATGGTTAATGGCACTGTATTGTATGCTTGAAATTTACTGAGAATGTAGATCTTAAGTGCTCTCATCACACATACCAAAACATGTAACTGCACGAGGCTATGGGTGTTAATTAGCTTGACTCTAGTAATCATTTCACACTGTATGTGCATATCAAAATATCAAGTTTTACATCTTAAATATATATAATTTTATTTGTCAATTATACCTCAATCAAAAATATTTTTTTAATTAGCAAGAAAGAAAAGAAAAAAGATAATGGTAGCTTGAATATATTGCTGGGTCTAGGACATGAGTTTTGGAATAGGGAGAAATCTGAAATTGTTGGTGAGTAGAAGACAAAAGAGACTGATGATCAGATTTGAGAATCAAAAACTCATTGTTTGAACAAGGTATAGGGGTTAAAGGTGGACTCAAGGCCTGAATAAAGAGAAAACTTTGTCAAAGGAGGATGCACCTTATCACATATGAAGAAAAAGGAAACATAAATGTAGAGTAGTTTTTAAGATGGAAAAAACAATTGAAAATTATTAAAGATGCTTAAGTGGACTGGTAACCAGCAAAAGAAAGCTTAGCTGAGGTTAGAGCATAGAATCAGCATTATTTTTGCAGCTTCTCCAGGAAAGCACGGTGTCTAAGAAATGAGTAAATGGTAAGCATCATCTACAGCTGGAAATTAGCAAGTGTGGCAGAAACTGCTGGTAATTCCACAATATCGAGTCTCGCCTTTTTTATATATAATCTAGCTAACTACCTGAGTTTCCAGAATAAAGTTACATTTCCTAGTTTTCTTCGTATCTAGGTGTGTCCACATAACTCTGTTCTAACAAGATGTGAGAAGTGATGCACCCAAAGTTCAGGGTGTGTCCTTAAAGGGGAAAGTTATATCCTCCTTCTTTGTTCTCACTTCAAGCTGGAGCTAGACACAATGTGGATGTTGCCTGGGCCATTTTGGAGAGCATCCAAAAGATGATGGGCTATAAAAATAGAAGTAATTTGGGATCCTCATAACTCCACAGAGGAAGACATGCTAACTTATACTTTTGCATAAAAGTTATTTATATTGTTCTAATTTGAAATCTCTGTCACACATACAAAATTGTATTATAAAGTTAGTTAGCCAGAATTTAAAAGGGATTTCTCATCCATCATGAGAGTCAGGCAGCACAATGTTTCTTAATCTTTCTTAATCTAAATTCCTAATATTTAAAATGAGAATGACATTAGTAATTACCTCATGGCTCTGAGATAATTAAATGAAACACTGCATATGAAGCAATCAAAACGTTTGACACATAATCAGTGCTCAGTAAATGGTTGCTCTTATTGTTGCTTGCATAGTAAATATTAAATGAGATAACATGTAAAATATACTTGGCACATTATAAATAATAAGTGGTAGCATTTGTTTCTCATGTTTTTTCTTTGGTATTGCAAGTTGAACCTAGGGCCTCATGCATGCTAGGCAAGTGCTCTCCCACTGAGCTGCACCCCAGCCTTTTATTTTTTATATTCAGTCAGGGTCTCACTAAATTGCATGGCTGCCTCTGACCTCAAGCTCATGATCCTCCTGACTCAGTCTCCCGAGTCACTGGAATTACAGGCATTTGCAACAGTGTCCATATACCACACTGTTTTTGTTACTATTTTCATCCATTTATTCTATAGCATTGGGAGAAGGACCCAGCAACCCACTCCCATCAATCAGCCATTGAAAACCCTATGAATGGCAGAGAAGCACTAACAATGCTGTTTGGTCTGTTGTACCTAGGTTCACTATGAGTCAGACACCAACTCGATGGCACCAAATAACATTTTTATAGCAACTTTATTTTAATACATAAATCACAAAAATGTACATATCAATACAATGCTATTTAAGGGCTTAATGCATGTATATATTCTGTAACGTTTCAATCAGGTTAAACATCTATGGCTTCAAACATTTATCATTTCTTTATGGTGACAACTTTCAAGATCCCTTCTTCTAGCTTTTTGAAATATACAGTATATTTTTGTTATCTATATTCACCCCACTGTGCAATATCACACCAAAAAATCGTGTTCCTATGTAACTGTAACTTAGTTCCTACTAATCAACCTATCCTCATCCCTACCTGCAGCCTACTGTCCCCAGCCTCTGGAACAACTTTTCTACTCTCAGCTTTTATGAGATCAACTTTATTTTTTTTTTTAGGTAGGCTAGGGCTAGCTCCTCAGACATCTGATTAGGAAAGGAATAGTAGTTGTGGAAAGGGCCTGGGATGGAAGGAAATAACTCAAACAGAGGGGCTGACAAGGTGAGAAGAGGAGGATAAGCCTAAACCTACATAGGGTATCTACTCTCTAGACTTCCCATAAGAAAATAAAGACATATGCCATATCAAGGAGGGCCAAGAGATTGGTCTTGAAGGCAAGGTAAAGATAGAGCAAAGACCCTGGCAACAGAGCAATGAGAACAGTACAGATAGATCCGAGTCAAGGAGGGAGATTCCCAAGGAATTAACTAATGTCTGTTATATTTTTTCCTTCCTTTTGGGGTCCAGGGAGGGCAAGATCAGTTAGTGTATCAGCCTGATTTGAAAGGTCAGAACTGAGACTGTCACTCTTAATTCCCCTAACATCTTTTCTCAATAAATTGAGGCTAAGGTTTCTCAATAAATTGAGGCATTCACTTACTGGAAATCTCTGACATATTGTAAGGCATTAAAAACAATTAAATTACTTAATTATTACTAGCATTTCTTTTAAAGAGGTAAAAGAACAAAACAAAACAAAATGGAGCACAATCTCCCTACCAAGTTAACCCCATTGACATTTTTAAAGGAATACATGAATAAAGTTAGGAATTTTAAACAGTACAGAAGGAAATAAAATGCAAAGTTAAGACTCTATCTCCCCTAACCTCACAATAAAGATAGTCATTGTGTTAACAGTTTCATGTAATTGTTTCCTGGGAAAAAGAATGTGTGTGTGAGTGTGTGTGTGTGTGTGTGTGTGTGTGTGTGTGTGTGTGTGTAAATTAGAATCATCTTCCTTATTCTGGATTATAAATAAATTTATTCACACTTTATGTTGTAAATTTTCTTCTTTTTTAGTGTTTAAGCATTCCATTCATCTGGAAAGTCTTTCAGTGTTAAGAATGGGTTAGGGATTCAATTACAAATGTATTTTCCCAAACAATTACCACAATACCATTTTTTATTCCTGTCCCACAAATGAGAATGCAACCCTAGTATCAGCTAAGCTTCCACGTGCATTTGGGTTTTTTTTTCCCTAAGCTTCTCTATTCTGTTCTATTGATCTTTTTCTTCTCTAATATCATGTCATTTTATTTATAACTACTTAACATCTGGGTAGGATTTGTTCTTCCTCATTACTCTTGCCTGCAGCTGTAGCCCTGTGGCATCCGATCCCGTCAGATCTCGGAAGCTAAGCAGGGTCAGGCCTGGTTAGTACCTGGATGGGAGACCACCTGGGAACACCAGAAGCTGTAGGCTTGGGAGAAGGACCTGGCAACCCCCTCCCAAAAATCAATCTGCCATTGAAAACCCTATGCACAGCAGAGAAGCACTGACAATAGTGCTTCCCCTGTTGTACAGAAGGTCGCTATGAGTTGGATACCAACTCGACAGCACCTAACAACAACAACATTACTCTTATTTTCATTTTTAATTAGTCCTTATGCTTATTTTTCCAAATAAAATTTGATAGTATTTTTGCATGTTCTAACAAGTCCTGTGGGTATTTTAGTTGAGATTATATCTAATTTTAGTGATTAATTTAGATAGATTAATGAGAGAGAAATTCATAGCTTAAACAATGTCATGTCTTATCCAAAAGCATGCCACCTTTCATCACTTTAAGTTTTCTTCCATATGTTAATGGTTTTAGGATTTTTCTCACATAGTTTCTTCAATGTAGTTGTTTAGTAAGTACTTAGGTATTTTATCAGTTGTTTGGTTTATAGATTGAATCTTCTTATTCCATTATATTTTCTAATTGAGTTTATGGACTGGCAGGGGACAGTTTGGGGTCATCATACCTGGAAATGGTGATCTATGGAATGATTCCTCATGAAGTTTAATTCCTTATTTCCTAAAAGACATTTAAAAGGAAGCATCATGGGGCTGATATGCTTGCTACATGGTCAGCAAAACACCAGGATTTTCTACCTTATTGCTCTGCCTTGTGTACCACATTTCAACATACAACATGAACAGTTCCAACCAATGGCACCAGCTCCATTCTTGCCAGCATGGCTCATGTGTTGCAAATCTCCAGGTGGCATGTATTCTATACCTACATTCTGGACATCAAAAAAGCAAAAGGGACAAAAGATATGAACCACCTTCCTTTTAAGGAAGATTCCTGGAAATCCCTCATATTCTCCCTTAAGTCCCATTGCCTAGAATTTAGTCACATAACTGCTCATAGTATATAGAGGCAGCAAGATATTTTCCAGAGAGGCATAATATCTATGTAAAAATTAGATTTTTTTTCTAAAAAAGAAGTGGAGGAGGTATGATAGGGTAAGCAACTAGCAATCACTGCCATGCCTCTGTAGCCTCTCTTGCCACCTTCAAACTACATCCAAAGAAATTTTCTAAAACACAAGTATCATGCCAACCATTTGCTTTCATTCAACTCTGAGCACCTTCTGCACCATGGTGAAAAAGACTTTCATTCTGCCTCCTCTCTGGACTCTTCTGCTCCTCTCTCCAACTTGTTTTCTGTACTTAAACAACTATGATCTTCTGTAAGTTCTTCAGCCATGTTATAAGTTCTGTTGCTTCCCAGCCTTTGCCCATGCTGTTCTCTCTACACTGGCTGCTTTCCCTTTCTCCCCCAGTCAACCCTTACTTATCCTGCACATCTCAGCTCTAAGGTCACTTCCCTCAGGAATCTCCCAGAAGAGATTAGGTCTCTCCCATTACATGATTTCATAGTAGGTAAAAGATGTCTATCTATGTTTTATTGACTACGCAAAAGCATTTGACTGTGTGGATCATAACAAATTATGGATAACACTTCGGAAAATGGGAATACCAGAACACCTAATTGTGCTCATGAGAAATCTGTCCATGAACCAGGAGGCAGTTGTTCGTATAAAACAAGGAAACACTGAGTGGTTTAAAGCTGAGAAAAGTGTGCGTCAGGGCTGTATACTTTCACCCTATCTCTTCAATTTATACGCTGAGCAAATAATCCGAGAAGCTGGACTTTATGAGGAAGAACGCGGCATCAAGACTGGAGGAAGACTCATTAACAACCTGCGTTATGCAGATGACACCACTTTGCTTGCTGAAAATGAAGAGGATTTAAAACATTTACTGATGAAGATCAAAGATCATAGCCTTCAATATGGGTTGCGACTAAACATCAACAAAACAAAAATCCTTACGACTGGGTCAGCACACAACTTCACATTAAATGGAGAAAAGATTGAGGTTGTCCAAGATTTTACTTTGCTTGGTTCTATAATCAACACCCGTGCAAGCAGCAGTCAAGAAATCCAAAGACGCATTGCTCTAGGAAAAGCTGTGGCAAAAGACCTCTTTAGAGTATTGAAAAGCAAAGATGTCACATTGAAGACGAAGGTGCGTCTGACTCATGCCATGGTATTTTCAGTCGCATCATATGGTGGTGAAAGCTGGACATTGAACAAGGGAGACAGAAAAAGAATTGATGCTTTTGAATTGTGGTCCTGGAGACGTCTAGTGAATATACCATGGACTGCCAAAAGAACCAACAGATCTGTCCTAGAAGAGGTACGACCAGAGTGCTCCTTGGAAGCAAAAATGGCCAAACTGCGTCTTACATATTTCGGACATGTAGTCAGGAGAGAACAATCCCTGGAGAAGGACATCATGTTTGGAAGAGTGGCAGGTCAACGGAAAAGAGGAAAACCCTCCACCAGATGGATTAACACAGTGTCTGCAACAATGGGCTTAAACATAAATAAGATG
>VMDO01038010.1:0-13865 GCA_007922755.1 Pedetes capensis
TTTGAGGTGAAAATTCTTCTCCAGTCTTCTTTTGAGTGCCTTCCAATCTTGGGTGCTCATTTTCTGGTACTATAACTGACAGTTTTTCTCTGCTATTCATAGGGTTTTCAATGGCTAATTTTTTCAGCATTGGATTAGCTATGTCCTTCTACCTAATCTCTCTTAGAGTGGAAACTCAGATGTAACCTGTCCACCTTGGTGACTTTTATAACCAGACTGTAAGGTAACTTGGAAATATATCTTCTAACTAGAAACTATTCCCAGTGATAGGCAGGTTAGTTTAGGTATTAGCAAGTGATATGGTGGCAAAGGGGATGGGAAATCATCCCTGCCTTTCTGCCAGGATGAAGAAGCCACTTATCTCTGAGGACATTGAAGTACATTTTGAAATGGGTCTCACACCCTACCCAATCCCTCAAGCCATGTACAAACAAAGACCCTAGGTCCACATCACTCTAGACACTCACAGCTGGGCACTTATTGCTGCTAGTACACAGGGTATGCCTAGTTTGAATAAAACTAGGGGCAACTTGCCCCTTCACTGTCTTATTTCTTCTTTTTTTCTTTCTACTTGCCCTTTGCTCTTCTCCTC
This sequence comes from Pedetes capensis, assembly GCA_007922755.1. NCBI lineage: Eukaryota > Metazoa > Chordata > Mammalia > Rodentia > Pedetidae > Pedetes > Pedetes capensis. The sequence continues at coordinate 593 of VMDO01038010.1, forward strand.
TTTCCGTAAAAACCATGTGCACACTTATCTTTTTTCTCTGGCCCAGCATCTTCTCTGTCTAAGGTACTTTTCCCTCTAGAAATCTGCCTAACTCTGCTCTCTCTGACTTTTCCTTTCCCTGGGAAATAGAAATAACCTTATACAGACTCACTCAGGGAACACAGTTTAAGTTCCTTTACAGGTTTACCTATGATTCCCCAGGTGCCTCAGCCTTCTTTTGATTATTTCTTAATGATGTGCTATCTTTAATAACCTATTGTATACTCTGTCATGTAACTTCTATGTCGGGTATAAATTCTCTTATGTGCCAGATACAAGGACCAGGGTTTTGCTGCCAGATTCTAGGACCCATGATCCATACCTGCCTATCTGAGCTCCCTGCCAATCTCAGGTAGCACCAGTCAGCCACAGCAGCTCAACCTCTGACCAATTAGAGGCTGAGATCTGCCAAAACATGACCATATGAGGTAGACCCTAACATCAGCCTTCATGTGAGCAAATGAGGCTGGGATTTAGCTCAGTTCGTAGAGCACTATGCTGCAGTCTTTAAGGTCCCGAGTTCAATTCCTAGCACCCCAAAAATGGGAGAAGGGCCTGGCAATCCACTCCCAAGGCAATCCGGAAACAGTCAGCCATTGAAAACCCTATGACAACTTCAGCCAACCAGATTGTTTCCATATGTCAACTCTTTTTTTCTGCATATAAACATCATCCACCCTGTAGTGGGATGAAGCATTCAGAACCATTTTTGATCTAGTCTGCTGCCCATTAATGAATTATCTCTTTGCTGAAATAATCTCCCAAATTTAATTTGTCAGAAGCCTTACTTTTATCCATTTTATACTTATTCCCCTTCTCCACATATTCTTCACATTTAATCTACATGTTGCTGTTGTTGGGTGCCCTCAAATCTGCATCCAACTCATTTTGACCCTATGTACAACAGACTAAACAGAATTGTTGGTGCTTTTCTGTTATTTATAAGGTTTTCAATGGCTGACTGTTTTTTTGCCAGTGGGTTGCCTGGTCCTTCTCCCAAGCCTACAGCACCTGGTGTTCCCAGGTGTTCTCCCACCCAAGTACTAAGCAGGTCCAACCCTGCTTAGTTTCTGAGATCTGACAGGATCAGACACCATAGTGGTACAGCTGCAGGCTCAATCTACATGTAGGTTTATTTATACAATTTTTATAGTGTCTCATCTCTCTTCATTTTCATTTCTGCTATTCCTTATAAGCCTCAATATCTCAGGTTGATTGATATATAGGAGGAACCATGACATTTATCTCTGTACCTCCATTTCCTACTTTCTCTGCGTTTTTCATGTTTCTTTGCCAGATTAAACTTCTTGAAGCATAAATGTGTTTATTTATTTTAATGAAAAATTTCAGAATACTATAGTACAATACAAACCTACAGGAAAATATACAAATTCACTACTTTTAAGGTCTTCATTGCATAAGTCTGAGAATACTTTTACTTTATTATTGCCTTGCAAACATATTTCCTTTCTTTTTCTGTTGCCTGAATTGAGTCACCTCCCTTACAATGTAGGCTGTAACTTTCCCCAGCCATGGCTTTTTTCATTGTGTTACCCTTAACTAAAATGCTCTTCTACTTTATCCCCAAAGGTGTAAACTCTCCCTGTTCATGATCATTATGGCCCACAATATTGCACATTTTAAATATTTAATCATCACACAGTTGGCTGATGTTAATAAATTAATTTCTTAATTAAATAAAAAATATACCAAAAGGGAAAAAAATCAATATATTTAAATATTTACTCTTTACTAACCATTCAAATATCTATTGAATATATATCATGAGCTGGAGTGTGTAAATCTTAGGCATAAAAAATAAATCAAGTATGACCCCTATTATTAAGGAGTTCACAGACTAGACAAACAATAGATTTGACAACAATTGATAGTATTAGCATGTTAATAGAATTCATAGATAAGTATTCATTCAATGCTCTTTAAAAACATATAGGTTTCAATTTTTGAAGGCATTTCCATGAAAAATATATGATTTTATCTATTTCTATATATATATAAAGATGCATAAATGCATACCTAAAGAATAGTGATGCAATTATCTGGCACAGGATTCCATTTCAAAATATATTCTTTTACATCATTGACCAAAGTGTACTTCTGTAAAATCTCTTTGATATTTTTCCTCATAATTCCAACCAGCCTACAGACCTGCTCCAAACACCTGTCTGTTATTTAACTATCTTGTTCATTTCTTTATTTTCAAATAACACAACTATTTTTATCAGTACTATTTACAAATAATATCAGTACAGTTTACAGTTGTAATGCCTGTGTCTCCATGGGACATTGAGTCTCTCTTCAAGGTCTTTGGTCTCATTGAAAAGTAACTTTAAAAAAAAACATATAGGAGAGAACTCAAGGACATTTTGTTGGAGTCAGAGAGAGTAAGAATTCCTTGGACAGTCTGTCAAGTAGGCTTGGGAATTTGGCAGTTGTCAGAAGACAGGAGAGGGAAAATGGGTTGGAAATTAGAAAGCTGACAGATCCAACAGTGAATATCTGTAAGCAACTGTCCTCAGAGATAGGACTTTGAGGTGTATATAAGTATATAACTCATTAAGGGGACAATTATTCCTCTCATTATTTTTCATCTTGCCTTCATGTATGTCCTATTTAATTTCACCTTTTGACTTTAGGCTAATCTTCTTTAGGTGTAAAATAGGATTTTCTCTTTAAAACAGGAAGGATCTTACCTAAAAAAGATCCCTTGACCCAGTTATGGATATGGGAGATACCTGCTGTCTACTTTGTAGAAGGTGTTACCAACCACAGAAAAGACCATTTGTAAAGAATAATATTGACCACCAATCATGTCATTTCTGCCAGAATATGCCTATGTACTGATATTTATATGTCTCAAAAGATGCCTAGGAAGCAGATGGCTTCAGAGGGTCCTTTTTTATTCCCTGTCTTTCTACATAATGACCCCTTATTCACACCTCAAGGAATATGGATCCTTATTATTTTGTAAGGAAAGAGAGTAGAAAATCTTATCTTCAAAAGTTACTTTCTTTAGAAAGTGGCATAGGCTGTTCTTGCTGTTGTTAGGTGCCATTGAGTTGGGTCTGGCTCAGTAATCCTATATTCACAGAATGAAATGCTCTCTGACACTGTGCAAAGGCCCTCACTATGTTAGTGCTTCTCTGATATTTATAGGGTTTTCAATGGCTAATTGTTTGAGGGTCTCTTCAGGAGTGGATTGCCATAACCTTCTCCCATTTTTGAAGTGTGGGAGATGGAAGTCAGTGCCTCAGAAAGCACAGAGCAGCACTCTACCAACTGAGCTATATCCCAGCCAAAGGTCTAAAGCCTGTTTCTTGTCAGGTGGTATTCCCAGGACCTGGTTCCCCCGCATACATGTGATGGAGAAATTGGCATCAAATCCTACCTGTCATTAGGTGCTGTTGAATCGATGGCTGAATGTTTTGGGATTGCTTTGGGAGTGGATTGTCATGTCCTTCTCCCATTTATGCAGTGCTAGGGATCAAAATCAGGGCCTCAGAGAGCACAGATCAGCAGTCTGCCAAGTAAACTAAACTCCAGGCCTGGCCCCATTATTCTTTGCAAACTAAGTAGAATGAGCCATCTTTATTAGAGGAATAAAAGATGATGACCTGTTGATCTAAAGGTTCTGGCAGTCAATGTTCATTTGGTGGTATTGCTTGGAACACCTGATATATCATTACCTGAAAATGGATGTTTTTTGGATTCTGTAAGAAACATACTTTACTATTAGATTAAGAAGACAAGGCCCAGTATGATTTCAGTGACCAGAGAACCCACATGAGGAAGGAAGCAAATGAGATTAGGGAGAAAATTCTAGGAAGTAGATCAAATGTAATTGAGATCAGATCCCTGGATAATCTTACGGAGTCAGGTATCCTGATTACAATCGATGATCAGTCACTAACATGTCTGAGTTGCTGACATTGATTAAACAAGTTTTGTTAATAACAAACAATATAGTCTGTCCTGGTCTGCTAAGAGGTAATCTAAAGCTAAAGGATTGTCTAAAATGATATTGGCAAGTAATTCAAGAGATAGACTTCAAGACTTTTTTAGCTTTAGTGGTCAGGGAAGGTATGATGGCCATATATTTAGTGAGGTTTTTCTTTACAGGATGACTTCACGATAGGCAAAGCCTCTGTAGGGGACTGCCAGATGCAGGGCAATAACAATTCCAGCCAAAATTAATTTAATTCCCCACTTACTGTAGGAGGGAGCTGGGTAAAGAAATTCCTGGTGGAATCCTATGTCTGAAAGTGCATGATTCCTAGCCCCCATACTTGTGAATTACCAAATGCTACTTTTTTGCAAATTACTTACTCTAAGGCATGTTGTTAACTAGTCCAAATAGACTAAGACACTTAGGGAGTGAACATCTCTTTCAGTAATTCTGTAATTTACAAGTTATGTATATTTATGGAGAAAAACAAGGTATCTAGATGAGAAAAAGAAAAATGATATTGCTTTCATTTTTATTTTATAATGTTTATATTTCTGGACTCAATATATCTATGTAAGTAACTATTTAACTTTATACAAAATTAGAGAGACATTTTATAATAATGGAATCATGCTCTGCATATTGTAGTTGAATATGTTCCTCTTCCTCCTTATTGTTAATTTTGTATACACATTGTATTATATTTCTTTATCATTTTTTCTAACATTGAATTAATATTGTGTTGCTATTCTTGATATGCCTCATATTTTATATTGCAATGACTATCCTTAAGGAGTATAATATTAATTATTTATGTTAGAATGTTGATACGTAAACAGAAAGTGAGCAAGTAAGTATGATAATTACATACAACTCAGCACTACATAGGCACAATTTTACATTAAAATCTAAAAACAAAGATTCAAATAAACCAGGTAGGATAGTGCATGCCTGTATTCCCAGTCACTTGGGAAGTAGAGGTAGGAGGATCACAAGTCAAGGAGAAAGGCAACTTACATAACATAGTGAGACTCTTTCTCAAGATAAAAAAGAATGGGTTTAGGGGTGAGCTCAGTGATAGAGTGCTTGCAAAATATGCATCAAAGCCCTCAGTTCAGATCCAAGTACTGTGGGGGAAATAAAAAGATTCAGAATAATATTAATGTGATCTTCTTGCTAAGTTAATTTCTTAAATCAATTTATTATGCAGTTTATTTTATTTCATGGAAGATGACCACATATGTATTCTTATTTCTGAGTTTACCTTACATTCATCTTTTCCCACACTGAAGAAGTTTTGCTTATAATTCTCTAATTTGAAAACACAATCTCATGTACTAAGCTTTCTTTAGTTAATATATAAATCAGCAATTTTCAGTACTGTGTCTAAAATTATGTTTATGTCTCACAGAAATATCTCACTCCATATAAAGAAATTTGTAGCAAAATAACTTTTCATCTGGCTTGTCACATGCTCATGATCTCAAAAAAATTGTCCCTGATTTGCATCTTCATGTTCTTTTAATTTAATATCTCCACATCTTCAACTTGAATGTGAAGACTGAAAGATCGGTAGTGTGGAGAAAAAAATGATTTTGCCAGTAAATCTTTGCCTATATATGTATATATACATATATGTCCTCTTTATCTCTTCTTTGTAGATGTTATATGTGTGTGTGCACATGTGAACCTACACATATATGTGCATATGTGTGGACATGTGTTATTTTTCAGTTCAATTCCAATTTAGCTTTTCAGGTTGTTGTCCTAGAAATTCATTATAAATAATTTATAATAAATAATAATTTATACAAAATGATCAAGAATTTAGAGAGAAGTCAAATAAACTGGTGAATGAAGTAAGGAAGTTATTTCAAAACCTGAATTTAAAAAGTTAGCAAAACAGTTGAAGAATTCAGTAAGGAAATTGAAATTCTGAAAAAAAAAATGTTGGAAATGAAAGACTCAATAACTGAAGTAAAAGCCACAGTGACTAAATGATGTGAAAGAAAGGATATCAGAGATTAAATACAAGGCTGAGGAAATGCAATGATCAGGCACCAATTTAAAAAAGCACAGCTACAACTTTTGAGAAATCTGGGACATGATCAAGAGATCAACCTTAAAAATCCATGGGATAGAAGAAGCTGAGATATATACTAATGGCATGTAAAATAATTCAATGAAATTATAGAAAAATATACCCAAATCTAGGGAAATATATGGACATATAAGTATAGAAGTCATTTAAAACCCCAAATGAACATGTCCAGAAAAGTACCTTTCAACATCATATTGTAGTTAAAATTTCAAGAATAGAGAATAAAGAAATAATACTGAAAGCTGCAATAGATGAACTAAGTTACTTGCCTATCCATTCAAACCCAAATAACCAGAAAAACACACACTAATATAATGCAATCCCTAAGAATAAATAGCTCCAACAAAGATTGCTACATTCAACAAAATTATCCTTTAAAATCAATGGAGGAAATAAGCCTTTCCACAATATACACCAATTAAAGCAATCTGTGGTGTTTAAACACACATTGAAGAAGACACTTAAAGGAATTCTACCCAGAAAGAAAAAATGTCACAAACACAAAAGTTTAGGAAAAAATGAATTTCTTAAAAGAGATAGTAAATTTTGGCCAAGTTTTAATAAGCATCTTTTCTATCATATGAACTATAACTATTGTACTACTCAAAGGAAGGTGGTTTCTGAGCACATGTCAGCCTCCTGCCAGGACATTTATTCCCAAGGCTTTTGTTCAGACTTTACTGTTAAGAAAGAGATCAAAAACTGTGGATTATCAGTTTTGGAGCCTATCTTTTATAGAATCAATGGAAGTTATAATCTATCAAATTATCTTGAGTTTTATTTGTCCATATTACTTAGATTTGGTATATACAACTTTCTTTTGTGCACTGCATTTCCATCCATCTACCTTATCTCAGACGATAATTGCAGGGTATACATGTAAAAAGATTTCAAATAGGTATTAACGTGTCATTATTTAAAAGAGTAAATCAGGGAATAACATGCAATTAAATATTCAACAATAAGGATTGCAGTAAAGTGCTAGACAGGTTGAATATCTAAAAGACGTTAATATTATTGTTGTAATGTCCATGCTTGTCTGAAAGGTATATAGGCAGTCAAATTTAGGGAATTCTCCTGAAACAATTTTTTATACTATTGCCATAAATCTTCATGACTATAGTTCCATAGGAATCTTATTATCATTTGAGCATGTTGAATGTTCATTATGGTGTTGTAAAAACATGAAATGCCTAAAACAATTATGGTGACTTGAAAGGAAATCAATGTACACAGAAGTGCTTTTTTTCCCAGTAGAAAAAGTTTTTCACTACTTAATTTTGCACAAAGCATCAATCTAGCAGGGAATAAAAAGAAGAGCTTGAATTATTTAAGCTGATTTTTCTAACAGGAAAAAAAAGCACACCCACCCACAAAAATAACTCCACTGCAGGACCTCCATCTGTTGGAATGGTAAACAGTCACCACCTGGCTTCTGTATAAGATCATTGCTCCCACAGTAAATGTCACAATTTCCATTTCAAAACCATTTTCAGCTGTCTCATTCTGTGGCCTCAAAATAATAAATCACCTGCTATCATGGTCAAAATAAATCCTCTAGCTTTGTGATAATGATTGGAGAAAATATGCCAAGAAACAATCATGGTGGATTGGTTGCAGTTTACTGCATTGTTTCTATGGGACACAAAAGAGAGAGAAGGGTGTTCTAAGAGAGAATTAGCAACATTTACTTTATATTCACATCCAAGACATGTTGATACTAATTCTGCTGCTGCCACAGCAACTCAAATTCTATAGTTGCCATTGCACTATTGCTTTTCCCACTAAACCGTGACATTTGGGAATTTAATCCTAGATTCAGATATTAGTAATGCTAAGTGCTAAGAAGTGTATATTATTAGTGCTAAGAAATATCACTCAATCATTTAAGAATCATTTTTACTTTCCAAATATAAAATAGATACGAATATACCTCCCTCTTTCACTTCATAAATTAGTTTTGGAAGTCCAGTGCAATGATATAAGCATTAAGATGTAGAAATAGTTTAGGCATAACCACTACAGTTGATGGAAATGGTATCTATGAAATTCTTTTTAAATGTCCAGAAGTCTATCCTCCTAAGTCTAAATAGAATCAATAACCTGGCCTTCATTTCCAATATCTTTTCTTTCTGTAGTATATACCATGTTCATCATAAGGAACTAAATGTACCTGATTTATTTGAAGTTATAGTATGTAATTTATTTAAAATAACCCCCACTTTTCCCAACATAAGAGCTCCTAATACAGAAAGTAGAAAACATAAAATTACTCCTTATGTATTATTAAATGAACACATTTTCCCTTTTCATCCATATTTTTTCTGTGTTTAGCTCTTAGTCATACATTCAAACACATTCTTTCTAAATTCCATAAAAACAGTGGCCAAGCATCTAAATAATATATACATAGCTACAGGCATTTCTAAAATAGAAATGGCTGCATTTGTTACAATTTTACAATTTAGAAGCAATTAGGAAAATAATCCCAATTACCCTGATATCCTACCCAAAGTTTCCTCTATAATTACATCTTACATTACTCTTATCTTATTTTAATTAAAGTCCTTAACACATTATGATTTACCTAGCTTGTAAACACTCCCATTTTTTCTTCTCCAGAATCACTTCAAGGATACCACATTGCACTTAGTTACCATATCTTTTTAGCAATTTTTTGGCTATGACAATCTCTTAGTCTTTCCTAGTTTTTGATGACATTCAGAGTTGGAACAATAGTGGCTAGGTATATTATGAAAGTCCCTTCTGTTGAAGCTTGCAGGTATAGCCCTGTGGCATCCAATCCCATCAGATCTTAGAAGCTAAGCAGGGTCCAGCCTGGTTAGTACTTGGATGGGGGATCTCCTAGGAACACCAGGTGCTGTAGGCTTGAGAGACAGAACCAGCAACCCATTCCCAAAAGATAAATCTGCCATTGAAAACCCTATGAACAGCAGAGAAGCACTGACAATAGTGTTTTGCTTGTTGTATGTAGGTTCACTATGAGTTGAACACTGACTTGATGGCACCTACAACCAACCAACTTGTGTTGAAATTCATCAGCTGTTTTCTTATATTTATACTAGGTTATGGATTTGTGGAAGACCAAAGAGATAAAATACAATTTTTATAACATCAGACCAAGGGATATAAGATACAAATATGAATTATAATTCTGGATGGTGACTATGATCACCTGACTGGAGTATTATTTTGGGGGTTTCTCAACCTTAATATGATTCGATTATTTCCCTTTGTTTTTCAGTTGTATTGTTTGGGTAAAAAATCACAATACACAGATAACACAAAAGGAGGGAAGTTGTACTCCTCCTCCTTCATGGCAGGATATCTGTATAAATCATTGAAATTCCTCTGGATGGGAGGTTTTTTACTGATTTATTTAGTTTTTTATTCAGTCATCTGTTTATGTCAGTGTAGCTGAATGTTTAGCTAGGTGTGGTGATTCACACCTGTAATTCCAGTACCTGGTAGGCTGAGGAGGGAGGACCATGAGTTTGAGACCTGGGCTACATAGTGAGTCAAGGCCAGCCTGATAAACATAGTTAGACTCTGTCTCAAAAAACCAAAAATACAAACAGACAACAGCAACATAAAATAGATGCTAATTTTACATTTTGTAAAGGCTATAACTCAAAACCTTATTATTAGCATTTTGGCTTAAAATGCTACACTTCTGGCCATGAAAATTTCTTCTAGTTGTTTCCTGTGCCTCTCCTCTTATATATGTGGAGTATTTTTTCATAGGCTGTTTTTGTTTTGTTTTGTTTTTAGCACTACCTACCTTACATACATGGGAGAAGGATATGGCAATCCACTCCCAAAGCAACCCTGAAACAATCAGTCATTTGAAACCCTAGGAATAGCAGAGAAGCACTGACATAGTGCAGGGCATGGCACAGTGCCAGAGAGTATTTTGTTCTGTTGTTGATAGGATCACTATGAGTTGGACCCAGCTCGGCAGCATTCTATCAACACCCTTACTTATAGCCACTTTCAGATGCTTCAGTCTCATCTTCTGAATTCCCTACCTTTGTCCTAGCTCCAGCTATTTTTCCAACAAACATTGTTCCTTTCATCAAATAATGGCATCAAAAACAATTAATATGCTCTATGATACTGGATGATTATTTATTTAGGGCAATCTCAGCAGACAGAACAATGAAATGTATGTGTGTGTATAATAACCTAGGTATGAATGTTTACCTATAATTTTTTAATGTGTAATCATGTGTATTTATATTGTTAGCCATGAGCTCTTACTAATGTCTCCAATTCTAATGCATTGTGGATCATTCTGCCTCTTCCCTGTGCTTTTACGTAAAATCCCACTCCTATGGGAGCTAGGTTGTTTATATATGTGGCAGTTTCAGAATCATTTGCCATACCCCAAGTGGAACTATAAACTGTATACTTAGAGTTCATTTTGATTTTAGTTGTATATGGTCCGTAATTTTCAAAGTTAAGTAAGGCAGTAAGTTCCATTTCCTCCCACCTTCTTGTGTGAGGGTATTTTATATTTGTGGCATACTTGGTTAATCTTACTTTAATCTGCATTCCTTCTTGGGATCTCTCCACATCAAAATGAATTTTGTTAAAAATTGCATTGTATGATTCACTGTGCGTAAAATTCTATGAGTTTTGGCAAATGTATAATGCCTTATCCAGTTTTACAATATGCTATAAATAGTTTCCACCTGCAGTCATACCACTGTGGTGCCTGATCCTGTCAGATTTTGGAAACTAAGGTAGTCCTTGGATGGGAGAACTCCTTGGAGCATCAGATGCTGTAGACTTGGGAGAAGGACTCAGCAACCTATTCCCCAAAAAACAATCGCCAATGAAAACCCGATGAATAGCAGAGAAGCACTGATACAGTGCCAAGCATGGCACAGTGTCAGAGAGTGTTTCATTTGTTGTACAAAGTGTTGGTTTGAGTTAAATCTGACTTGATAGCACCTAAGAACAACAGCAACAACTCTTAATACACAATACTCTTCCATTGCCTAGAAACCAATGACCTTTTCACTGGGTCTACAGTTTTGTCATTTATAGAGTGTCGTATAATTGGAATAATCCATTATGTAGTCTTTTTCAGAGTGATGGTCATTAACAAACTGAATTTAAGACTCATCTTAATATGATAGATCACTTGTGATATAATAATTTGTTTCCTTTTGTGGTTGAAAACTCTTCTTTTTTTCTGTAAAATAGTTTAACTATCCATTCACTTTTGCAAGGACATTTTGATTGGTTTAAATTTTAACAATTATAAATGAAGATGTTACAATCATTTTTGTACAAATTCTTATATTCATAAATTTTCAAATCAAATGTATAAATCCTGGGAGAACCACACATGAATTATAAAATAAGGCTATTTTTAGTTTTCTGAAAAAACTTCTACACAGTCTTACAAAGTGGCTGTATTGCCAGCTACACTGATGCATGCCTATAATCCCAGCAATTTGTGAGGCAAGGAGCAAGGAATGAGAGTTTGTGGACAGAGACAGCCTGTGTTACTCAACCAGATCCTGATTCAAAAATAACAAATAAAAAAATGGGCCATGAATGCAGCCCAGTTGTAGAGCACATGCAGATTACGTTCAAAGCCCTGGGTTTTACTGCCAAGTTCCAGAGAAAATTAATTTCAAAAGCATCCAATATGTCAGTTGTTGATTTCATAAATTTTATATTGGGGTTTTGTATCTAAAAGCTCAACAACAAATATAGATTACCATAGATTTTTTCCCAGTCTACATGTTAGAAGATATATACATTTTCATTTTTACTGGCTGTCAAACAACAGTTGAACAAGAATGTGTTAAAAATCTGGGTCAGTCTACTAAACTGGGGATTTTTATAATAAGGTGCCTTTTAGAAATAAATTTAAAATTTTTTTCAGTGGTACTGGAAAATTGAAACCAGGGTGCTCAACCACTGTGCTACACTCCACTCTCTTTCTCACAGTCCCTGCGTCTGGCCTCCTTCTTACCATCCTCCTGTCTCTGCCTCTCACATGATGGGATTAAAGACATGTGCCACCACACAAGACATAAGGTACTTTTTTTCAGTTTTCCATACCCTTAACTACAAAAATTCCAGAGCTATCTAACTAAAGAATGCATCTGACCCCTTCCACCTATAAACTCACTGACTCACGTAGAGAGTGCTCCTGTGCTGCTATACCATACAGCATTTTCCCAGTGGCCTTAAACCTTCTTGGACTAACTTCAGAATGAAGAGGGCCAGACATTGAGTAAGCCACACTTTAGTTGTAAATCCTTTCCTTTCAAGTTTCTGTCATTTTCTCCAGTACTTTGTGCCACTTGACCTTGGAAGATGTTGGGGATCCTCTGTGTGTCCTTCCTGCTTGGTTTCTTGGAGATCTTTAGTATCTGATATGTAGCATCAAGGGTAGATCAAGAGAGAAATATAAGGAAGGCTTCTCCCCATAAATTTCACTACAAAGAAAAGTTTATTTCCTTATATCTTGTTCAGGAAGTTTCTTCTTCATGCCCATGAACTGCATAGGCAGAATTCTCTATGTGATTGGGCTGCAATCTCTAATCAGGTGACTGTCCAGGCTGGCTTTACCTGTCCTCTTTCCCTTCACCCTGTCACTTCTGCCACCAATGCTGCTTATCAGAATATAGCTGTGCTACCCTCTCCAAAAACTAGTACAACCCCCAAAAATGTGCTACCTCCTCTATACATTCCTGAAGAAGGAAGCTGGTCCAACATTGCTTAGTAGCATCTTCAAATCATAGGACATTTTCCTAGGATTCTCATGCCTCCCTTGTGAGAGGCATGCCTTTCAAAATGGTGGTAGAGGGCACTTTTCTGTTACTGGTTTAAATTTTATTACAGTATGAATACATCTAATACCTTCTTTCTAGGAGTTTGCCTTTGATCTACATGTCATCATAGATGGTGGTTAGGAGGACATAGTTGTTGTTGTTAGGTGCCGTCGAGTCGGTATCCGACTCATAGCGACCCTCTGTACAACAGGGGAAACACTATTGTCAGTGCTTCTCTGCTGTTCATAGGGTTTTCAATGGCAGATTGATTTTTGGGAGGGGGTTGCCAGGTCCTTCTCCCAAGCCTACAGCTTCTGGTGTTCCCAGGCGGTCTCCCATCCAGGTACT
>VMDO01038011.1:0-13858 GCA_007922755.1 Pedetes capensis
CGCACCTTCGTCTTCAATGTGACATCTTTGCTTTTCAATACTCTAAAGAGATCTTTTGCCACAGCTTTTCCTAGAGCAATGCATCTTTGGATTTCTTGACTGCTGCTTCCACGGGTGTTGATTATAGAGCCAAGCAAAGTAAAATCTTGGACAACCTCAATCTTTTCTCCATTTAATGTGAAGTTGCGTGCTGACCCAGCCATAAGGATTTTTAAATTAGAGTATGAGTGAGAAAATTATTGGCAAAATTATAAATCTACTTGTTTCTTATATGTAATACACACACACACACACACACACACACACACACACACACTCCAGGAGGTAATGTGAATATAAGATAGGAGATGTTCTTTTTTGATTTTGACAAATAAATTTTGGTAATATTGATGGTATTACTATTGATTGACAAGGGCCACCTAGAAAGAATAATGGTTAAAAATTATGGCTAGTGATAAGGATGAAGAAAAGTATCAAAGTCTAAAGAAGTAGAGGAAGAGCAGAAGTGATGAAGAGGAAAACAAAAGAGAACAAAAGAAAAACCAAAACCGCACAGCAACAAAACAATAACAACCAAGAAATCTAAAACCAGAAACATACAAACATACAAAAGAGAAGGAGGGAGGGAGGGAGGGAGGGAGGGAGGGAGAGAGAGAGAGACAGAGAGAGAGAGAGAGAGAGAGAGAGAGAGAGAGAGAGAGAAAGAATCCCAAGTCACACTTTTCCTTGTGAATCCTGCCTGCCTTCTTGATGTTGCTGATCAGCACATACAGTCCTTGTTCCTCAATACAGTTCCAGATCAGTTCACAGAGTGGGCATATGCTCTCCAAACCCCTCCACACACCTGTGGGATGATCCTATTCGGAACCCACTGTCCCACAGACCACCACAATCTGCCATCTCCTGAGTTACTGGGACCTGGGATCTACACTTCTGGAAGCTACTCCATCAGGTGTTGCACACCACCCAACTCCACATTCAATTCTCTCTCTCTTGGGTGGTTACAGCCTAGCTGGCTAGGTCTGTATTGTCTCCCACAGCAATCTGAGCCCACACTGGGTGGGTGACCTGGAAAGACTATACTTCTAAGGGGTCCCTAGCTGTTACTCACTCCTCTTCATGGTTCAGGAGCCCCTCAGGTGTTTACCTGCTCATTTAAAGATTAGTCCAGCTTCACGGTGATCCTGGGCACTTCACCTCCCTAATCCTACTAAGCCTCCCTGTCTCTGGGATCCATTTCTTCCCACCATTGTGCTTTTGGTTCTCTCTCCCAGCACAGCCACAATCAGTTCCCCAGGTTCACTCATTCCAGGCCTGCTGCACAGTGTTGGAGCTGAGGGCAGGCTATCTGGATATTCCATGTTCCTAGAACAAGCCCAATAGCAACCCATCCCTCCAGACGGATAGCAGCTCATCTCAACATTTGTTTATTTAATTGGATGTTAGTCTGATTCACAGACCAACCTAGAGGCTGCAGCTGCTTGTGTGCTCAAGGCTATTCCCTGGGGGAGGGTAGATAAAAGATTGAGGCCCCCTCCCTCTCAGAGTGGACTTGCAAAGGTGCTTATTCCCTGCTGGCAGGGTGTTCCTAAAGCCTCATGTTAGTTTTTGTTCGTCACCAGTCTGCTCTGCAGGGCAGGGGACTTTTAACTACCTGTTAGGTTGTTGGTTTTCTTTTCCTACTGGGGCAGTTGCCACCAGGTTTCTCATGGAGTTCTCTCTGTGTCTTCCAATGTGCTATTTTTCTTCTTTTTATCTGCAATGGAGACTCTCTACCCAACTCACAGTGATTTTTTTCTTTTATCTCTCTTCTCCTTTTTGCTATTTCTCTGTATAAAGTCAGTATATCTCTGTTTTAGCTCTCCTGTTTCACTGGGTCTTTCAGAGGGTGTTATCCATTTGCCATCTTGACCTGTGGACTTACACCTTGATCTTTGACTTCTAGCCTCCAGAACTTCATGGAAATAAATTTCTGTTGTTTGTTACCCAGTCTGTGTCCCTTTTTATGGCAGCCCTCAAAAATGAATATGTTTTCAAAAGATTGCTTTGAGAAACAATGGGAGAGTCTATGAACGGGAATATGTGTTCTCTGTGCACAGCTATATGTTTTCTTTTTTGTGGTAGTGGTGCAGTTTGGTCATGAAAGTCACGGTATGTGGCAACAGAGTTCTCAAGTTTCAGGAAACAGTGTTGTGATGTATCTGTAATCTTCATTCTCTTCATTCAGGAGATGCTTGGGCATAAAAATATACAATGGATTAATACAGTTTGTAATGGTTTGAATCTAAAATGTCCTCCAAAGGTCATTTGTTTGGATGTTTGGTCCCCAGAGGGTGGTTCTGTACTGTGAGGTTATGGAACTTTGGAAAGTGAGGCTTAGCTTTGTGGAAGTAGGTCATTGGGAAAGGCCATTGGAGGTTTTATATGTGCCCCAGGTTCTGGCAGCTCTCTCTGCTCCTGTTCTGCCATGACATGAGGTTTTCTGCCATAGGCCCTGCCACTTGCTCTGCTGTTGCCTGCCCCACCACCATGCCTTCCTGCCTTTCTGGACAGAAAGCTTCAAAGCAGTGAATCCCAACAAATCATTCCTCCCATAAGTTTGTTTCTGTCAGATATTTTGCCATAGCAACACACAAGCTAATACAAGTTGAAATAGAATGGTGTGTAATACATCTGCTTTTTTTTATTGGACATTTTTAATGTACACCTTAATGTGATTCATTCTGACATGATTTTCATTGTGGCATTTATATATATGCATTTTGATGTACATTATTCATATAGGTTTCCCCTTACCCTCTTGTATGTCTCCCCCCCCCCACAATACGTCTGCTTTTAAGCATAAAGAAAAAACTACAGAGTGATAATTTAGGATTGTTCCATTTATATGTAAATCCAGGTTCCTCTTAGTGCCTGTGTCTAGATATTGGAAAAGTATCCTCAATAAAGTATGGAGGAGTGGTATTAAGGAAGGAGATCCTGCTGAGTGTGGTGGTGCACATCTGTAATCCCAGCTACTTGGGAGGCTAAGGCACAAGGATTATGAGTTGGAGTCTGGCCTGGCAATTTAGTGAGACTCTGTCTTAAAGTAAAAACAAAACAAAATAAAACAACAAACAACAACAACAACAACAACAACAACAACAACAAAGGAATAAAGAAAAAGTGCTCAGGGGTGGACTTGCCTAGCAAGTACAAGGCCCTGGGTTCAATCTGCAGCAGTAAAAGCATTAATTTCTTGATTCTTCTTTCTCCTTCCCTTCCCTCTTTCCTTCCTTCCTACTTTCCTTCCTATTTGTTTATACTTTGTTTTTTCGAGGCAGAGTGTTACTCTGTAGCTGAGGCTGGCCTTTGACTTGCCATGTAGTCCAGGTTGGCTTCAAACTCTTGGAGAACCTCCTACCTCATTCTCCCAAGCACTGGTATTATTTGCATATACTATCATGCCTAGCTAAATAACTCTCTCAAATAGGAAATTTAGTTATTGGTGTTTCTCATGTTATCTTCTCAAATTGGCCCTTGGGTTTACTTTAGGTAACTAATGGTCTTGAGCTGCTTAGGACCATGCTGAACTTAGCCCTGATGTTCTTATACCCATGAAATACCCTTACTTTCTGGCAAAACAAGATGGTTGGCCATGTAACTATATCTAGTAATTTTTAAATTCTGTGTTGAGTAGAGCATAAATTGCTGCTCATTCATATTTCAGGAGAGAAATACCAGTAGATTCCTCAATCCAATGTCTGTCTTCTTCTGTGGGTAGTATTTTAAAGTATTCTGTAAATATTTTCTTTATTCTAATAATTATTTCACTATTACATCTAACCTTACTCTTTTCTATTTTCCAACTTATTTATTTGGGAGACGGACCTGCAACCCACTCCCAAAAATCAATCTGCCATTGAAAACCCTACAAGCAGCAGAGAAGCACTGACAATAGTGTTTCACCTGTTGTGCGTAGGGTTGCTATGAGTCAGATACCAACTCAATGGCACCTAACAACAACAACAACAACAACAACAACAAAACAACTTATTTATAGTCACTTATCATTAATACTTAAATTTTTCCATAAAATATTTAAGTAGGATTATAGTGCAGACATTGCTGTGGGGCATGGTGGTATGGAGCTGAGCCAGTGTTGAATGGTGCTAGCTGAGTCAGTGTTGAATGGTGTGACATAAGAAATGTTCCCCAAGGGCCGGGTGAGAGTGAGAACATGATACATGCTGCTGTTATTTTCACACAAGTCTGCTGACTGCCTATAGTTCATTTCTGCTGTTTGAAGTAAGCCTGGTTGGTAATGTTTTTGAGAATCTCAGCTGGGAATAACTCTAGGCAGAGCCTCAAGGATGGTGCTGTATTGAAACTATAAATTTAAATTTGAGTGTGGAATACATGAAGATTAGTGTTGATGGTGGGCTTCTAGGCTGTATATTATATTCTTTGCTTATGTTCTTTTCTTTAAGGTCAAATGTCAGCATCTCTATTTAGTTATTTACCTGTTAAGTGAGCAAAATAATTTTCTAGATTTCACTGTGACAGGATTGGCAAAAAGAAGTAAAACTAGTATTTGGCTTCATGTGGATTTCATGCTATTTATGAAATCATCCTCACTTTCATTTATTAGCATTAATCCATCTGCTTACTCATCTGAACCACAAATATTTGCTAAATAGCTAGATTTGTCCTCATTCTAGAACTAACATAGTTAATTTCCTGCAAGTCACAAAAGGTTAAGATGATTTCATCTTTTTTTCCCTTGGCATGTTCATATTGTAATTAAAGTCTTAAACCAAAGGAATGAGTGTGTAAGAAAGCAGTTTTAAGTATCAACTGAGAAGGTAGACAAATTAGGCTTGTCGTTTTGTTGTTAGGTGCCATAGAATTGGTTTTTAACTCATAGCGACCCTATGTACAACAGATGAAACACTATTGTCAATGAGTCTCTGGTATTCATAGGGCTTTCAATGGCTGACTTTTGTGTGTGTGTGTGGGGGGGGGGAGGGAGTGGGTTGCTGGATCATTCTCCCAAGCCTATAGCACCTGGTGTTCCCATGTGGTCTCCCATCCAAGTACTAACCAGGCCCCACCCTGCTTAGCTTCTGAGATTTGATGGGATCTGATGCCACAGTGGTAGGGCTGCAGGCAAATTAGGCTTAGTCCTCAAGAAATTAATGCAGAAGCTGGGCACGGTGGTGCATGCCTGTAATCCCAGAGGCTAGGGAGGCGGAGGCAGGAGGATTGCAAGTTCGAGACCAGATGCAGTCTGTGTAACTTAGAGAGACCCTGTCTCAGAAACAGAAAAAAATGGGCTGGGGTGCAGCTCAGTGGTCCAGTACTTGTAAAGCATGCAGGCGCGAGGCCCTCGGTTCAATGCCCCCAGGACCGCCAAAAACAAACAAACAAAACAACAACAACAACAAAAAAAGAAATTATTGCAGATAGCTGTTCTCTAGAGAGGTTTGAAATTGAAGCAATTCTGCTTGTTGAAGTATGAGGCTATTGTATAGTATCTTAAATTTCTCAAATATTTATTGAATGATTTCTATAGACAAAGAACTATGTTGATTCTGCAAAGAATGTAAAGTTGAATGAGATTCTATCCTTTTCCTCAAAAGATTTACATCCTGTTAAGAAAGAAGATACACTCACATACATGACTATCTCTAAGGCAATAAATATGTAACAAAATCGGGAAAATCTTTTTTTCCTTTGCAATCTTATTGGTAATTTTTAGTATACAACTTAATGGGTCTCATTACATTTCCATACAGGTAATTCATTGTACATTGCTCATGTTCACATCCTTCATTACCCTTTCATGACCCCCTTCCCCAGCCCCTCCCTCTACTTTCAACATACATGCCTTGTTTGTGAGTATATCTATCTATACATGCATATCTCGATTTTGCCTTAAGGACAACATATGTGATATTTCCTTTCTTTTTTCCCATTATCCTTTCTTCTTGCCCCATCCTCCTTTCCTTTAGTCCATTATCTTTCCCTATATATGTCCCTTCTACTTTCAGGACCTTTATATTTTAATAATGAATGTATGTATATATATGTATGTTGTTGTTGTTGCTAGGTGCTGTCAAGTCAGTATCTGACTCATAGCGACCCTCATAGGGTTTTCAATGGCTGACTGTTTCGGGATTGCCTTGGGAATGGATTGCCAGGTCCTTCTCCCATTTTTGCAGTGCTGGGAATTGAACTCCGGACCTCAGAGACTGCAGCGCAGCACTCTACCAACTGAGCTAAATCCCAGCCCCATATATATATATATATATATAATTAAATATACATGTAAATATATATTTATTATTAACTATACATATAAATATATACATGTGTAAATATATGCATATAAATATACATGTATATACCTATATATGTATATGTATGTGTGTGTATATATGTCTGTATGTGTATATGTATATATATATGTATGTATATGTATGTATATATGTGTGTGTGTGTGTATATATATATATATCATCCGTATGCCTGCAGCCATACCACAATGACACCTGATCCCTGCAGATCTTGGAAGCTAAGCAGAGTTGAGCCTAGTTAGTACTTGGATGGGAGACTGCCTGGGAACACTAGGTGCTGTAGTCTTGGGAGAAAATCCTGACAGCCCACTCCCAAAAAACAATCAGCCATTGCAAACCCTATGAATAGCAAAGAAGCACTAAGAATCGTGCTGAGCATGGCACAGTATCAGGTAATGTTTCATCTGTTGTACATAGAGTTGCTATGAGTCAGACCTGACTGGACAACCTCTAACCACAACAACATCTGTATGTGAGAGAAAACATGACGTTTATCTTTCTGGGTATGGCTTACTTTGCTTAAAATTATGATATGCAGTTCCATCAATTTTCCAGCAAATGCCATAATTTTGGCTGAAAGAAACTCTATGGTGCATATATACCACAATTTCCTTATCCACTCATCTGTTGATAGACACCTAGTTGATAGACACCTAGGTTGATTCCATATCTTGGCTATGTGAATAATGCTGTCATAAACATAGATAGGCAGGTATATTTGTTGTATATTGTCTTATATTCCTTTGGATATATACCCAGGAATGGAATGCTATAGTTGGGTCATATGGTAGTTCTATTTTTAGTTTTTTGAAGAACCTCCACACTGATTTCTATAGTGGCCTTACCAACCTGCCTTCCCACCAGCAGTGTAGTAGGATGCCTTTCTCCTACCCAGCATTTGTTTGTTTTTTGATGGTAGCCATTCTGACTGGGGTAAGATGGTATCTCAGAGTAGTTTTGATTTGCATTTCCCTGACAACCAAGGATGTTCAACATTTTTTCATATGATTGTTGGCTATTTATATTTCTTCTTTTGAGACATCTCTGTCAGTTCACTTACCCATTTTTTGATTGGATATTTTGCTTTTTTGGTGTTTAATTTTTTGAGCTTTTATATATTCTAGATATTAATCCTATGTCTGATGTATAGATGGCAAAGATTTTCTCCCTTTCTGTAGGGTGTCTCTTCATTCTGGTAATTGTCTCCTTTACTGTACAAAAGCTTTTTAATTTCATGTAATCCTAATTTTCATTTCTTTCTATTGTTTCCTGTGCTTTTGGGATCTTATCCAGAAAGTTCTTGCCTATGCCTGTGTTTTGAGGTGTCTTCCCTATGTTTTCTTCTCGGTTTCAAAGTTTCAAGTCTTAAATAAAAGTCTTTGATCTATTTTGAACTGATATTTTTGTACAAGGTGAGAGAGAGGGATCTAGTTTCAATTTCTGCATGAGAATATCTAGCTCTCCCAACTCCAATTGTTGAAGAGGCTGTCTTTTCTCCAACTTATATTTTTAGCATGTTTGTCAACTATCAGGTGACTGTAGCTGCATGGGTTTTTTTCTGGATCCTCTATTCTATTTGGTCTACCTGTCTATTTTTTTTTTTTTTGGCAGTTCCATGCAGTTTTTGTTACTATGGCTTTGTAGTATAATTTGAAATTGAGTATTGGAATTGTTCTTTCTGCTCAAGATTGCTTTGGCAATTTGGGGTCTTTTGTGCTTCCATATAAATTTTAAGATAGTTTTCTCTGTTTCTGTGGAGAATGTCATGATATTTTTATGGGGGTTGTATTGAATGTGTAGCTTGCTTTTGGTATATACCATTTTCACAATATTAAATCAATCCATGAACATGACAGATCTTTACATTTTCTGGTGTTTTCTTTAATTTTGTTCTTTAATGTTCAAAAGCTTTCATTGTAGAAGTCTTTCACTTCCTTGGTTAGGTTTATTCCAAGGTATTTTATTGCAAGGTATTTTATTTGTTTTGAAGCCATTGTGAATGGGATTGCTTTTCTGGTTATTATTGATACACAGAAATGCTACTGATTTTTGTACATTAATTTTGTATCAGCTACTTTGCTTAAAGTGTTTATCAGCTCTAAGAGTTTTCTGATGGAGTCTTTAGGGTCTTTATAGTATAGGACCATTTCATCTGCAAATAGTGATGGTTTGACTTCTTACTTTCCTATTTGGATCACTTTTATTTCTTTCTCTTGCCTATCACTATGGCTAGTTGTGCAATCACTATATTGAATAGCAGCAGAGACAGTTGAATAGCCAGGGAGATGGTGGACATCTTTGTCTTTTTCCTGATTTTAGGGGAAATGCTTTTAGGTTTTCCCCGTTTAGTATGATATTGGCCATAAGTTTTTCATACATTGCCTTTATTATGTTGAGGTATGTTCCTTCAATTCCAAATTTCTTCAGGGCTTTTGTCATGAATGGATGTTAAACTTTGTCAAAGGCCTTTTCTATATCTCTTGATAAGATCATGTGATTTCTGTATATATTTATATGCTATATGACATTGATTATCTTGCATCCTTTAGCCTTGTATCCCTGGAATGAAACCAACTTTATCATAGTGTATGATCTTTTAAATGTGTTGATTTGCAATTACTTTATTAAGGATTTTTTCATGTAGGTTCATCAGGGAAATTGGTCTGTAGTTTTCTTTTTTGATGTATCTTTATCTGGTTTGGGAGTCAGGGTAATACTGGCTTCATAGAATGAGTATGGTAGTGTTGCTTCTACTTGTATTTTATGGAATAATTTGAGAAGCATTGGTGTTAATTGTTTTTTAAAGGTCTTGTAGAATTTAGCAGTGAATCCATCCTCTGGTTGTGGGCTTTTCTTTATTAAGGGACTGTTTATTACTACTTTGATCTCTGTGCTCATTATAGGTTTAAGTTATTTATATCCCTTTGGCAATTCATATGTATCTAGGAATTTATCAATCTCATCTAATTGTCCAGTTTTTTGGAATATAATTTTTCAAAGTATTCCCTAATGATTCTCTGGATTTCATTAGTGTCTGTTGCAATGTTCTCTATTTCATCTCTTGCTCTCTCTCTCTCTCTCTCTCTTTTTTTTTTTAATTTGAGTCTTCTCTCCCTTTACTTTTGTTATTTGTCTAAGGGTTTGTCAATCTTTTTTAATCTTTTCAAAGAATCAGCTCTTACTTTCATCAGTTCTTTCTTTGTTCTTTTAGTCTCCATTTCATTAATTTCTGCTGTGATTCAATTATGTCTTTCCATCTACTGGTTTTAGGTTTTTGTTTGTGCTTGTTTTTCTAAGCGTTTGAGGTGCATTATTATTTATTTGCAACTACTCTGATTTTTAAATGTATGTGCTTATAAGCTGTAAACTTCCCTCTTAGAACCACCTTTGTTGTATCCCAAAGGTTATAAGTTGTGTTTTCATGTTCATTTGATTCGAAGAACTTTTATTTTCTCTTTGATCAAGTACTCATTGAACATTTAAGAGTGTATTGTTCAATCTCCATGTATTTGTATAGTTTCTGTAATTTCTCTTACTTTTCATTTCTAGTTTTATTCCATTATTGTCTGATAAGATACATGAGACTATTTTGATTTTTCTATATTTGTTAAGACTTGATTTAATGGCCTTAGTTGTAATCTATTTTAGAGAAAGTGTCATGGACTGCTGAGAAGAATATGTTCTACAGCTTTAGGCTGGTATATTCTTATATGTCTATTTTCTTATTGGAAATTTTTAATGTACAGCTTGATGTGATTCATTCTGACATGCTTTTCATTGTGACATTTCCATATATGCATTTTGTTGTACATTATTCATATAGGTTCCCTCTTACTCTCTTGTACCCTTCCCCCCATTCAAATCCCCCATCAAAGACTTCTCTACCATTTACTTGTCTTTTTATGGTAATATTTTTCTGTATCCCTGGGTTCCAGTTCTGTTTAAGATAGAAACTTTTCCTGCAGTGAACTTTATTTTTACCTTGTCAGAACTATTGCATGCATTTTCTAGACCATCTATAATAATACCATTCTTAGCTTTTTTTTTCTTTTATTATGATCCAACATTTGTATAGGATTTTTTCCTTCTTATAATTTTGATTCAGTTCCCACATATGAGTGAGAACATGTGGTGTTTCTCTTTCTGAGCTTGTGTTTGTTCACTTAAAATAATTTTCTCTAATTCTATCCATTTTGCTGCAAATGGCCTTATTTCATTTTTTTTGATTGCTGAGTAGTATTCAATTGTGTATATGTGCCATAGTTTTTTTTATCCATTCTTCTGTTGAAGGGCATGTTGGTTGATTCCATATCCTTGCTATTGTGAAGAGTGCTGCATTGAACATGGAGACACAGGTATCTCTGTGGTATGATGACCCGTCTCCCTTTGGGTAAATTCTCAATAGTGTTAAAGCTGAGTCATACAGTAGATCTATTTTCAGTTTTTAAAGATATCTCCATATTGATTTCCATAGTGATTAGACCAATTTACAGCTCCACCAACAATGTAAGAGTGTTCCCTTTTCCCTGCAACCTCGCCAGCATTTGTTGTTATTTGTTTTATTGATCTTATTGGAGTAAGATAAAATCTCAGAGTTGTTTTAATTTGCATTTCCCTAATGGCTAGGGATATTGAGCATTTTTTCATGTGTTTCATGGCTTTACGGACCTCTTCATTTGAGAACTGTCTACTCAGTTCCTTTTCCCATTTGTATATTGGGTTATTTGTTTTTTTGGGGAGTTTTTTTTCTTGAGTTCTTTATAAATTCTGGTAATTAAACTTTTGTCTGATGTATAGGATGTGAAGATTTTTCCCCATTCAATGGGGGTTTCCATGACACTGTTAATTTTTTCTTTTGCTGTACAGAAGCTTTTTAATTTCAGGTAATCCCATTTATCTATTCTTGTTGCAATTTCTTTAGCAATTGGAGTACTATTAAGGAAATACTTTCTTATGCCTATATGATGGAATATATTGCCTACCTTGTCTTCTATAAGTTTTAAAGTTTCTGGTTTTATGTTGAGATCTTTTATCCATTTTGAGTTAGCTCTCATGCATATTGAGAGATGCGGGTCAGTTTTCATTTTTCTGCATATGGATGACCATGTTTCCCAGCACCATTTATTGAAAAGGCTGTCCTTTTTCCAGTTTACTTGCTTTGCTCCTTTGTCGAAAATCAGGTGGCTATAGGTGTGTTGAGGTATTTCTGGGTCTTTGATTCTGTTCCAGATGTCTTCAGGCCTATTTTTGTGCCATTGCCAAGCTGTTTTTGCTACCACTGCCCTATAGTATAGCTTAAAGCCAGGGATTGTGATTCCACCAGCATTAGTTTTGTAGCTTAAGAGTGTTTTGGCTATATGTGGTCTTTTGGGGTTCCATATGAGTTTTTAGGTAATTTTTTTCTATTTCTGTAAAGTCAGTCAGTGGATTTTTAATGGG
The DNA here is from genome assembly GCA_007922755.1 of Pedetes capensis. Classification (NCBI taxonomy): domain Eukaryota; kingdom Metazoa; phylum Chordata; class Mammalia; order Rodentia; family Pedetidae; genus Pedetes; species Pedetes capensis. Next base: position 11,778 of record VMDO01038011.1, read on the forward strand.
TATTGTATTAAATCTATAGATTTCTTTTGGTAGGATAGCGATTATTACTATATTAATTCTCCCTACCAAGGAGCAGGAAGGTCTTTCCATTTTTCAGTGTCCTCTGCTATTTCTTTTTTTAATGTTTTGAAATTTTCCTTGTAGAGATCTGAAGGGTTTTTGGTTAGATTGATTCCAAGGTATTTAATTTTCTGGTGGGCTATCATGAATGGTAGTATTTCTGAAATTTCCTTCTCTTGCTGTTTGCAGTTGATATAAAGAAAAGCTATTGATTTTTGTGTGTTGATTCTATAATCTGCGACTTTGCTGAAGGAGTTAATAAGTTCTAGCAGTTTTCTGGTTGAGGTTTTGGGGTCTTTCAGGTATAGGATCATATCATCTGCAAATAAGGATAATTTGACCTCTTCCTTGCCAATCTGTATCCCTTTGATTTCTTTCTCTTGTCTGATTGCCCTGGAAAGGACTTCAATTACTATGTTAAATAGAATAGGAGAGAGAGGATATCCCTGTCTTGTTCCAGATCTAAGAGGAAATGGTTTCAGTTTTTCTTAATATAATGTTGGCTGTAGGTTTGTCATAAATGGCTTTTATGGTATTAAGGTATTTGCCTATTATACCTATCTTCTCCAGTGTTTTTATCACAAAAAGGTGTTTCACTTTGTCAGAGGCCTTTTCAGCATCAATTGAGATGATCATGTGGTTTTTGTTTGCCAGTTTCTTGATATGCTGGATTACATTAATTGATTTCTGTATGTTAAACCAGCCTTGCATCTGTGGTATAAATCCTACCTGGTCATGGTGAATACTCTTTCTCATATGCTACTGGATTCTCTTTGCCAGAATTTTATTAAATATTTTTGCATCTAGGTTCATAAGGGAGATGAGTCTATAGTTCTCAATCTTAGATGAATCTTTTCCTGGTTTAGGTATCAGGGTGATGGTAGCTTCGTAGAATGAATTTGGGAGTGTTCCCTCCTTTTCTATTTTTTGGAATAATGTGAGGAAGACAGGTATTATATCTTCTTTAAAAGTTTGGTAAAATTCTGCTGTGAATCCATGAGGACCTGGGCTCTTTTTGGGAAGGGTTTTTATTACCTTTTCTATTTCTGTATATGTAATGTGCTTGTTTAGGTCAGTTATGTCTTCTGGGGTTAGCTTTGGTAGGTCACACGTGTTAATAAATTTGACCATTTCTTCTACATTTTCATATTTTTGGGAATACAGTAATCCCTGACAATCCCTCATAGTAATCCCTGACAATTTTCTGTACTTCATTGAAGTTGGTGGTTATGGGCCCATTGTCTTTCTTTCTTTTTTTTTTTTTCTATTAGAACTTTTTAATGTACATCATAATGTGATTCATTTTGACATGCTTTTCATTGTGACAATTTTCATATATGCAATTTGATAAGCATTATTCATATAGGTTACCCCTTACCCTCCTCTATGTTCCCCCCTTCCCATCTAAGTTTCCCATCCAAGTCTTCTCTATCTTTTACTATGTAGTATTTTTCTATATGTCCTTGGGTTCCATTTCTGTTTAAGATAGAAACTTTTCCTGTAGTGGTCTTTGTTTCTATCTTGTTAGAACAATTACATGCGATTTCTAGTCCATTTATATTGACCTTATTCTTATCTTCCCTTGCCCCCTTTTATTATGATCTGACCTTTGAGTAGGATTTTTTCCTTCTTGTAATTTTGAGTCAGCTCCCTCACATGAGTGAGAACATGTGTTGTTTCTCTTTCTGATCTTGTGTTCGTTCACTTAAAATAATTTTCTCTAATTCCATCCATTTTGCTGCAAATGACCCTATTTCATTTTTCTTGATTGCTGAATAGTATTCCATTGTGTATATACCATAGTTTTTTTTTATCCATTCTCCTGTTGAAGGGCACTTTGGTTGATTCCATATCTTTGCTATTGTGAAAAGCGCTGCATTGAACATGGAGATGCAGGTGTCTCTGTGGTATGATGACCCATCTCCCTTTGGGTAAATTCCCAATAGTGTTATAGCTGGGTCATATGGTAGATCTATTTTTAGTTTTTTGAGGTACCTCCATATTGATTTCCATAGTGGTTG
>VMDO01038012.1:0-13845 GCA_007922755.1 Pedetes capensis
GGGATTTTTAAAAATAATACTAATAGCTAACAAGGAGTACACATCAAGTACTTACTCCTTGCTAGGCATACATCAAGTGCTTCCTTTGTATTTTCTCATTTATTCCATACTACCATACTTTAAGGAAAGCAAGGTTAAGCAATTTTCCCAATGTTACCAACATAGTAAGTATCAGAGCCAAAATTTGCAACTGGATCTGTCTAATACCAGAACCAACAGTGTTAACTACTTTGGAATGTAATAAATACTTAGAAATTTACACCAAGTTCTCTTGTTGGTGCCTGAAAGGGATCATCACACAAACTCAAGGAAGAGAGTCTGAAAAGATTCCGTGGCTCAGATAGGTGTAGAAAGAGTTGAATGTTTTATATTTTCTGAATATACGATTTATGGTAAAATTTTTCCATATGTCATTTGTCTCCACATTATTTGTCTAGCTTTGCTTTTGCTCTTTTCCTATGCATGAGCTAGAAAATCTCCATATTTGTACAAGGAAGAATCCAGAAGTGGCATGAAAAAGAACTAATCTGTTGGAGCTGCTGGGAAGTTTTCAATGGAAATCTAGATCAGAGCAGAGAAAAGAGGCCCACAGGAATTGTTAAATACCTTTAAAAACAAAAACAAAACTAGAGAGGGAAAGACTATAAAGAGGACCTAGCAAACATCACTAGCCTTTTCATAACACCCAGGCCCTTTCCTACCTGTGCATTATTGGGAAACCCCTACCAGATTTCTGGAGCCTTCATTTTTCCCTACATTTTTTATTGTTCTTAAACTGAGTTTGAGGGTTTTATTGCTATTATGGGAGAATATACTTGCTTGATTGCAGAAATGAAATAAAAATTGAAAGTTTTTATGAGAGGAAGAATATAGATCAGAGAATGGCCTGTGTCATCTGAAAATGTAAAAGCCACATTCAGATTTTGTTTTGACTTCTTCTCATTAGGGAATATCTGTTAGTAATTATTCTGTTTTATTTTTCAGTATATATTTGTCTCCTTACTCTCCAGAGATTCAACATACAAACTACTAAAATCTGTGTGTGGACACTTAGAAGTGAGTATGACATCCTGAGCCTCAGGTACTGTCTTTCTTCTGTATTTCCTGTAGTTTTATCATTGATCTGTTTTTTTGTTGTTGTTGTTGCTGTTGTTCCAATAATTTCAGAACACAAGTGTTGGTAACAGTCCTAATCCATCTTCAGCTGAAAATAGTTTCCGGGCAGACCGCCCTTCATCTCTGCCTCTGGTAAGTTGTCTATTAACTACTTAAATGCAAAAGAAAAGGGATATGTCCCCCAATGACACTAGGCTTATTTACAGCATGACCAGGCTGTGAAAAAAATTTAGGACTAAAGTAATTTGAGGCACAGCTGAAGAAGTAGGACATTTCTCTCTGGAAGAGGTGGGAACATGGGTGGCCATAAATGTTTTTTCTAGTAATTGAAGCGTTGGTGTACAAAAGAAAAGAAACACAATAGTAGGCTGTGTTGGTAAGTACTGGCATTCATAAGGTCTTGCTTTGTTTGCTTGTCAGTTGTTTTCTTTCTGTGCTAGAGATCCAACCCAGGCCTTATACATACTAGGCAAGCACTCAGACACCAAGCTACAGCCTCAGCCATCAATATTGTTCCAAAGGGCTTCACAAATCTAACTAAGGTGGGATATAAATCATCTCACCAATACCTTCTGTGTTCAAGACACTGTACTAGTATACACTATGAGACACCAGGAAAAACCAAAACTATTTCTTACCTTCAAAGACGTTCGCTTAAAAAAGATGAGGTAAACTCAGACATAGCTATGAAAGAAGAAAGCTATTGTGCCAAAATGACAGGTAGAACTCTTTTATTCCCTTAGACTTTCTTAGCTGTAGAGAAAATCTCCCGTGGGAAGTACCTCTGTTTATACAAGATTTATACTTATAACAATATGTTTTCCCAAGAGGGTTCGAGCCATATCATTCAAATAATTGCCCCTAAAATGATTATTGTTAAATGTTTACTTTTAATAAAGCAATATAAGCCCATAATTTCAACATCTGCAAATTTTTTGAGTTTTAAAAAAGTCAGGTAGGCTGGTGGCAGGCTCCTGTAATCCCAGTGACTCAAGAGGCGGAGGCAGGAGGATCGCCAGAGGCCAGAGGCAGCTACATAACTTAGTGAGACTCTGACTCAAAACAAAAAAAATGGGCTGAGGGTAGAGTTGAGCACTTGAAAAAGTATGTGTGAGGCCCTGAGTTCAACCCCCAAGTATCACACACACAAAAAAAGTAGTGGGATTCAGAACATGTTTGCATAAAAACTAGTATACAAATATTCATGGCAGCATTAGTCATAGTAGCCAAAAATGGGGGGAAGAAACACAATATCCATCAACTAATTAATGGATTTTTTAAATGTGCTATATACATACAATGGAATATTATCCAGCCATAAAAAGGAAATGAAGGGCTGATGCACTCTACTGCATAGATAGACCTTGAAAACATTATGCTAAGTGAAAGAAAACATTATGCTAAGTGAAAGAAGCCAGACACAAAAGGCCACATATACAATTGCATTTACAGGTGCTCCTTGATAAATGATGAGTTACCATCCCTACAAACCTGTCAAAATGGGAAATCATAAGTTTAAAGTCCATTTACTAAACCTAACCTACTGAACATCATACCTTAGCAACACAACAGACCTTAGAGCATCAGCTGTTTCCCCCATGATTACATGACTGACTGTGAGCCACTGTTCTCTGCTGCTACCAAGCATTGCAAGAGTATTGTAGGATGTCTTGTGAGAACAAGAAAGGATCAAAATTCAACATCTAGTTCCTACTGAATGTGTATTACTTTCACACCATTGTAAAGTTGAAGAATTGTAAGTCAGGGACTGTCTATGAAATGGTCAAAACAGGTAAAGCTAAGGGCACAGAAAGTAAACTAGTAGTTGCCAGGGGGCAGGGTGAGGGAGAAATTAGGAGTGGCTACTTATGGGTACAAGGTTCCTTTAGGGGAAATGGAAATGTTCTAGAATAAGATAGTGGTGATGGTTGCACTACACTATGAATATATATGCATACTTTAAAATAGTGAATTTTGAAGCTGGGCATGGTGGTGCCCGCTGTAATCTCAGCACTCAGGAGGCTAAGGCAGGTGTGTTGAGCAAGTTCGAGCCTAGCCTGGTCTACATGGCAAGTTCTAGACCAGCCTGGGCTACACAGCAAGACTCTGTCTCAAAAGAAAAGGGTGGAGGGAATTTTATCTCAATCTTTTAAGAATCCATCTCTTTAAAAATGTACTGGGGAGCTGGGTGCAGTGGCACACACCTGGAATGCCAGAGACTTGGGAGGTTGCATGAGAATCACAAGTTCAAGGTCAGAAGCATCCTGTACAACTTAGCAAGAGCCTGTCTCAAAAGAAAAAAGAAAAAATGGAACTGAGGGTGCAGCTCAGTGGTGGAGCACTTGCCTAGCATGCAATTAAAAGTATTTGGGAAGCAGTGCAGAACACAATTAAACACATAAGATTTGGAATCCAACAAACCTGGTTTCAAATTTCTCATGTTGTCAGCAAGCTCTTTCACTGCTCTGACTCAGTTCCTTTGTCCACCAAGATGCCAACCTTATGATGTGGCTGTGGAGATTAAATGCAATCATGTATATAAAGAGCTATGTGTATTGTCTGATACATGAGATTGTTGTTATTGTTGTTAGGTCCTGTCTAGTCGGGTTTGACTCATAGCAACCCTATGTACAACAAAATGAAACACTCCCTGACACTATGCCATGCCCGGCACTATGTCAGTGCTTCTGTGCTATACATAGGGTTTTCACTGGCTAATTGTTTTGGGATTGCTTCCAGAGTAGATTGCCATATCCTTCTTCCAGTTTTTGAGGTGCTGGGAATCAAACACAGTGCCTCAGAGAGCACAGAGCAGCACTCTACTGACTCAACTAGTCTTTATTAAATGAAGAAATTTAAATTTTCTGATGTTCCTTTCTTTACAAATGCTCATGTGAAATTGAATGTTGGGAGAACTAAAACTGGCAAGTTCAAGGTGAAAGGCTGGTCATTTGCTTATAAAATGAGGCTAACTAAATTGTTAAAAGGTCAGCCTAATTGTGTCTTGCCAGGACAGTTTCATGACCTCACTTGTCTCTTTATTTCTCAAGGACATTAGAGGAGCTGGTAGAATACAAAGTAAAACATCTATGCTTTGTCCCTTATTCTGTCAACTTTTTATAATTTAAATGTAATGTATCTGACTATTTTGATCTAGTTCAGGAAAGAAGTTACAATTTTGTTTTCACAGCCTGATTTGCTAGTCATTTTCCCTTTCCTGTTTCCAATACCTTTTTAAAACTAATTTAGCAAAGCTGTTTTCTTTATCTACATAAGCAAACTTGAATTTAGAACTTCCTATTCACTTTTTTCTATTATATGTGTTTACTGTAGTCAAGTTTTCTCATTACAAAAAGCTAATGAGATTCTCTAGCGTCACACTGGAAGCTTTTCAGTCATCAACATTCCAGTGTTTTTTCTAGACATTTGTTGTTTCAAATAAGTTGGCCACTGTTCGTTAACAGAATTCTAGTCACAAAGAAGAATCTCTTTTTCAGTAACCAGATACTCTGATCTGTTAGGACAGTCCCCATGGTATAGGGCACTCCTTCCTTCTTTTTATGTATTTTATGGGTCAGGCCTAAGCAAGAGGGCCAAGGACTACAAAGGTTTGCCTGTTTAATAAGGAAAAATTGGTTTCTCTTCATTTCATTGTCGTCCTTCAGGATTTCAATGATGAATTCTCAGATCTGGATGGAGTCGTTCGACAAAGAAGGCAAGACATGGAAGGATATAGCAGTTCAGGTTCTCAGACACCGGAATCTGAGAACTCTCGAGGTCTGGGAAATCTTTGTATCTTCACTCAAATTTAATTCCCCACAAAACACAAATTTAATTCCCCACAAAACACCGTTCACTCACTCCCTTGAAAACAAAAACAAAAACCCACCTTATCTTCCTAGTTAACATTTTCAAAGGGAGTCTGGAGATAAAGGGTAACTTGAAAGGTCAAGGACAAGGAATTGCCTTCTTAGTAAAAACACATTTCCTTGTACACATATTTAACATGTCTCTTAAATAAACATGATGTTAAGAGTAGTTGAAAGGGATCACATGTCATATTTTCTTAACTCTTATTTCAAGAATTGTATTAATTGCTATAGCTGAATCATCCCTGTGAATCAGTGGTTGACAACAGACTATCTTTATATCATTTTATTACTTATTGAGCATTGGGTTTCAGTCCCCAGCCAACTCAACCTGCTTGTAAGCAGCTGTAATCACATATTTGGCCATTATGCAGATTAAGGATCAATTTGCTCTGTGGTTGCTCCTGTGTGTTTAAAGGCATCAAGGAGCAAACTGACCCCACCTCATTTTGCCTTGGTAGACTTCCATGTGACAGAATCCCAGACAGTTCTGAATGTCACCAAGGGGGAAGCAAAACCACCTCGGGCAGATGCCCATGTGAACAGAGGGCCTGAAGGAAAAGCCAAGAGCCTCCCTGCCCATGGTGAGGAACAGAAATTTTTTGAGGGGAAGGGAATTTCTGTTTGTTACTCTTAAAGGGCCACTATTTTTCACTTTATGACTTCTTTTCATATTCCTTCCTTTTCGTTCCCCTTATAGATCTTTGCGTGTTAATTCTCACTTATTCATTCAACAAATAGTACACAGTTCTCTGCTTTAGTTGGGGGGAGGAGTTAAAAAGGAGAATTAGCCTTCATGAAGGTCACTTCATTTTTCTGAATCCTTTGAGGTTATGATGCAACAATTGGTGGTAAGACTAAAATTATTGAATTCTTTCTTATTTAAATAGTTATTCTAAGAATTAGTTACCAGTTGCCCTGGCATAAAATCAAAGATGGTGTTACATTGATCTCCACTGCCTGTAGCACCATACAAGACACAGAGAAGGCTCTCAGCAAATATGTATTGAATGAAATGTGTTGAGAGAATTGAAACTACTGGCTAAAAATTTACAACTGAGATGCTTTGGTTAATACCTTCTCTGATTTCTTCTACTTGAGAATGATTCCCTGTCTCAAGTACCTCATTCCCCCTGAAATATTGCTAGATGAAGGAAGTATGCCCAGGTGTTAAACTGCTGCTTTTTTAATTTAATTTTATTTTATTTTTTTGGTTTCTCCCCAACAGGTCAGTCAGAAACTATTGAAATCTTTCATAAAGTCAAGTCTCAGAAATGTCTGACTCTCCACCATGTTCTTATAGTCTATGCAATTATGTAAGTAAATGTATTTATTATGAGTTACTTAAGCAAATGACTCTTTTTATCTAAATGAATAATCTCTTCACATTGCCAAGAACCATTGTAAATCTCAGCTGACTCTAATGGGATTCACATATTTTCCTTGACAATTTCTGTCTCCTACTTTGACTTTTTTTTTTTTTTCCTTAGGCTTAGATCATATTTTCTCAATGATTGTACCAAACCCAGCAAAGGGCTAAGTTCTGAGTGGACGCTAGTAGTAAATAATAAAGCCTCTTTGTTCTTATTATGTATTTTTCCATCTGTTCCATGTCTTCTGAACAGAAGCCAAGACATTTTCAAAATGTCATCCCCCTATAACTGAAAACTTGGTACTGACTTTTTTTTAACTTCCGCATCAGTTTCTGGTCTGTATCCAGTTGCCATTCTGAAAATAGCCAGCCTAGTTCTAGGGTATTCCTCACAACCAACGAGGATATTCCGAGTCTGGTTTCCAGCTAAGTCAGGGAATTTGTGAGTCTGTATAGCCAGTGACACAGTACCAGGGGATTGAGAGAGGGGAGGACCAATGACTTGGTCATCCAGCTTGGGTGTGGCCTCAAATAATCCTACAAGAATGGTCATTATTTGCAAACTGAGGAACTTGGGCAGCAGGATTTTGTCTCCTTCCAACTATCAATTTTTAATGACAAGCATCAACTTGCTTTTTTAAAAGACCTTCTTAAAGTCATTTTAGCCAAGATATTTTACAGAATGCCTCTAGCATAGGACACTGGCACTGAGCTAATTTTTTGATCAGGCCTATCCATTAACCTACTAGAAATTTCTCTTTATTCCTCTCCAGTGTCTGCATGCTAATCATCTCAACCTTCTACATGAGATACAGAATTAATACCCTGGAAGAGCGGCTGGGGTCACTGACCTCCATCGTGGACACCCACAGCACTGAGTAAGATTTTTCCCTCCACTGCTACCATCTGCTTGCAGTTCAGATTTGTGCAGTAATTGACCCGAGCCTGACATCCTCCTAAGCAAACATTAATTGAGACCACATCCTGTATTAATTGAGAAGCATTCTGTTAAGTGTATATTTGGAAAGTAAAGAAGGAAGAATGTCCTAGAAATGAATGACCTAACCCTGTACTATTCCTGAGTTGCTCTAATGTCACAAGCAATATGGCAAGAAGCACGCCTAACATTACATTATCTTGCTGTACTATCCTAGGATGCAGTTGTGACCTTGGCCTGTTCATTAAATTGTACAAGTCTGTCCTTGTAAAGCAGCAATGAGTTAAGACATTCATAGAAAAGAAGCAATTCAAGTAACTCAGCACATGTCATTATGTATAAATCTTTATATTAACTGAGTTATTTATAAAACTCTTGACCACCATGAATATTCATGACTAATTAGTTGAATATGTCTGTGAAGATTTTTGTATACATCACTTTTCAACATTCCTGACCTAATTAAACCTATCCAGACATAGTACTCTTTCCTTTAAATCCATTTACATGATGATTTTGTACACATTGTCTGGAAAGTAAAATGAAGTCATCATTTCACATTAGAAAGTATACTTTTAGCTCAAGATTTTTAAAAGTCAAGGTATTCCTTTACAGAATACCTGTCGTGTGCTAGAGTCTCTATTAAAATGCATACATACATGTACGAATGAAACAATTTTTCCTTATTATATTTTCACCAGAGCCTTGTTAGATAGTGTCATTCCTATTTTACAGATAAGGAAACTGAGACCCAGAAAAATAATTGGCTTAATGTCTTACCATTTGTGATGAAAGCAGGGTTCAACAATATAGGTCTATATAGCTACAAAGACTCTCAGCTTCCCAATCTACCAGAGGCTCTCACACTTTAGAGTGCATTAGACTCATGTAGAGGGCTTATATAAAACATATTGTAGGATCATCCCAGAGTTTCTGATGCAGTAGGCCTAGGATGGGGCTTCCCAGGTGATGCTGATGTTGCAGGTTCAGGTTTGTACTTTGAAAATTACAGCGTTTAGCATTCTAGCTCCTTTTTTACTCTCAACCTAAATTACCTAAAGGTCTTCTGTAGCTTACATGTACGCTGGTATACAGGTTATTTTCAAACCATAAATACACATTTGAACCAATAAAATACAGAAGCCTAATAAAAAGTTTGGAATAGATTCATACCCTGTCTTTATCCTCCCACCATGTTCAAAATGTGAATACAATTTTGAGGTAAGAGGTGACTGTAGAAGACTGCACACTATTGGTTCACTATTACATCAGGAGGGGTTGGAGTTTAGCTCAGATGGTAGAATGCTGCTCTGTGCTCTCTGAGGCCCAGGGTTAGATCCCCAACACCATGAAAATGGGAGAAGGATGTGGCAGCCCTCTCCTAAAACAATCAGCCATCAAAAACCCTATAAGGGTCACTATGAGCCAGACCTGACTCTATGGCACCTAACAACAACAACATTACATGAGGAGTTAGTTTTATTTTAAAAATATACCTCATGTCCTGTTATCTTTTAATTAATTTGGTGGCAATGAGGGGGAAACTCCGCTAACAAATGGAATATTCATTCTATTCTTGAAATAGTCGACCCAGGAAGAAGTACAATCCTTTGAGGTGTTCCAAATGATAATTGACCAAACTCGGAGGACACAATCTATCTTTTAAATGCTTTTTTCACACAGTTGTTATCTACCAATTTATTTGATGTATTCCAAGCTAAATCCAATCACAAATCACACTAATCACACAAATAGAGCAGCAGGTAAGTGTCAGTTCAGGATTGTCTATCAAACACTGGGCAAAAAGTCCCATACCTGAGTCCAGGTCTCAGTGGCCTCCTGGGAACCCAGAGGCCTTATGGACTAAGAGAACTCACCCAGGCAGGGTCAAGCCAGGCGAGGCATCTGCAAATCACTGGAGCAGAGCTGGAAGCAGTGGCGCAGTGTTGGAACAGCAGAGTCACGGCACCATCAGAAGTTCCATCAGCAGGTGGGAAGCAGAGTTGAAGCGCTCAGAGCTTGAGCAGTCAGCCTGGCTTGCTGAGCAGCTGCTGAAGGGTTCTTGCAGCTGGTTTTTAATTCTGAGGTTTGGGTGCCTGGATGACAGTCTCTTTGGGTAGTACCAGCTTGAGTGCCATGGGCATTCTGCATTATGCCTTTTGGGGTGTAGTCCCTTTTTCAGTTTTCAGTCCCCAGATATTTCAGGGTGGATGAACTTAGGTCAATATGTGAGAATAATTCACAAAGACCACATAGGCCATATGGTCAGAGAACACCCATGCAGGGAAGGTCAGTTGGTGCAGCACTGTTCCAGGACCCAGGTTTGCCTAGGTCCTTTGTCCTCAGTGATCTGTCTGTGCCACCCAGGTTGCTAAGTCCACACATGCCATCTGACTCTTCATTTGCTGAGGAGCCCTCTCTTTGAATCCATTCATACTAACAGTGTTGTTAACACAGTAACAGCCTGTACACAGTGGCTCTTCAGGTACCTTGCCCTGTGGTAAGAACATCGCTGCCACTCAGAATGTTATGGGTAAGTCAGTTCTCTGGGCCTCAGACCCCTCAACTAGAAAATCAAGGATTTAGATTCTCTCTCTTTGGCTTATGGATGAAGAACACATTGCTTCATTACTAGTAAATAGAAATCTTTCTTAAGATGTAGATAATCATCAATAATTTACCAAATGGGCCAGAGCATGGTGGCACACACCTGTAATCCCAGCAATTCAGGAGGTGGAGGCGGGAGGATCTCAAGTGCAAGGCCAGAGGCAGCCTGCATAACTTAACCAGACCTGTCTCAAGGTAATTTTAAAAGGGTCTGGGGAGCAGTGGTAGAGCACTTACAAGGTATGTGTGAGGCCCTAGCTTCAGCCACTACCACCACCACAAAAAAAGAAAAGAAAAAGAATTTACCAAGTGACTCTATCTCAAAAGTGAACGGTATGTAAAACAAATTACACCAGTCACTGCCATTCTAAAACTGAAAAGTTAAATCGCAGCCAGGAAATATAGAGAGCATACAGACCATGGTTCTTAACCTTATCATGAAAACCCAATAAACAGCTTCAGACCATCTCTTCAGGAAAATATACTTACCACACATCTCCAAATTTCCTATGCTACAAGATCCCATAGTAAAACCCATGTGATAAATGTCAAATGGTAAATAGTGAATACCTGCATTAGATTATGAGACAAGAGCAATGTTTGTATGATAAGCTTCAAGGCAGGAACTGAAAAATATCATACTTCAGTTGAAATTTAACTAAAGATATTCCCAAACTTTCTCGAAGTACTAGTATAAATGGATCCTCCCATTAAAAAAAAAAAAAAAAAACTATGTGACTGAGAAGAGCAATAATTCTTGCAAATGTATGCTATGGTGGGGATAGAAAGGATGGTAGGAGTTGAAGAAAGGGGTATAAGAAACCATGAGCTTGAGAGGAATTGTCTGATTTTTGTTGGGAAGCCAAGGCACAACTTGTCCACTTGAACAAAAATAGCTTAAGAGACTTCTAGTTGTGCTTTTAAAGAATTAGTTCCCCTAAATATCTAGTTAGTCTGGAGTCATGGATTACTACAAGGTCTTTCTGTTGTTTACAAGCAAAATGCTTACTCTCTTCTATTGTACGTTAGTTTAAAGTATGTTCATTCCATTTCTTTCTTTGCCATCCTTGCCCAAAATTTTTCTCTTTGTTCTTACAGACAGACAGCATCATCCAGCCTGGGATCACAATTAAATGTGGAGTTCCTCTGCCAAGAACTGACGTCTAATATAATGAAATTAGAAAAGGTGACTTATTTCTTTCCTGTCTATAGGGGCAATCACAGTAGTTCCTGTCAGGTGCCACAGGCCAGGGATCACGCACTCAAACATGTTCAGTCTGCAGCCAGCAACCTAAATGACCAACCCTGGCCAGGACAGTAGTATACTAAATGTGGAAGGATATTCTTTTATTTCCATAAAGAAACAGGTTTTAATCTCATTCTCCTTGAAATAATGGTCTGATATGTCTCCTGTGTTTCCTCCTCCTGGGTTGGTCCTCTTTCTCTGTACCATCGGGCCAATGGTGAGTGACCACTGACACTCAGCTTGTGGAGGGACACAGTAGGAAGTGAACTAGAGACCACTGGCTGTACTGCAGAGTGCAGCCCCAACTCCATCCAGGCTTTCTTGCCATACATAAATTATTGCACTCAATCCTTGTTGAAACCCTTGTTGAAACCCTTGTTGTTCCCATCTGATAAGGAAAGAACAAAGTTTCAAATTACTTTGCTCTAGGGGACATGTGTAGAAAAGTTAACCAAGGACCTGGAATTTGAACCAGGACTGTCCAGCTACAAAGCTGTGCTTAGAAACCTGCTTCCTGGTGCTGGGAGTATAGCTCAATTGTAGAGAGTGTCCTTCAAGTGAGAGAGGCCCAAGGTTTGTTCCCAACACTAGATAGATAAATAAATATCAGCCCTCTGCTTTACTGCTTCTCAGAATCCAGCCTTAGGCCTTCTGGATAAGGCCACTGATATACCTCTACCTCTAATAGTGTCTTCCTGGGGCAAATCTGTCCCTAGTTTATGGCATTCTTAGAAGACAATAGGAAGATGAACAAGAAAAATAAGCATGGCAGAAATATCCTAGAATTAAACCTAATTAACAGGTCTCACTGTCTTCTCCTTTCAACATTTCTGTCCCTTCTCATCTGATAACTACTTTGTTTTTACCCTAATCCTTAAAGAATGCTGAAGAGTGAAGAATCAAGTGTTTAATTAGAACTGCTATCACAGTGCCCAGTATTTGGCAGCTTTTGTCATTATGGGCAGAAACAGGAAATAGAAATGAACAAATTATCCTTGTTGTCCTGCACTAAATGTTGTCTAGCATTTACCAAGTATTGAGGGCAAAAAAAGTTTCCAAACTACTGTTCTGAACCAAACAAGGATGGACAGGTTCATATTGAGTCATTGTGGCTATGGGCAAAGTGGTAAACTTTTCTTTTAAATCCAGAATCAATCTAGGGAAAGTATGGGTTAGCTACTCCTTTCTTTTTTTTTTTTTCCCCTTCCTAAAACGTTAGGTTCTGAGAATCAAAGGTAATTTCTTTTTTCAAAGGAATGCTTAGTAATGTTGGCTTTCATGCTGACCCAGAGAATAGAATGGTATTAGTTTTCAATTTTATTCACTCTAATGTACAAATGATAATCTCTGGATTAGAAACATACAGAATCCTGCTGCCTTCTTTTGTATATCTCCCCTCTCTGCTGCCTGGCCTGGCCAGGACTCCACATTCTGTAAGAAGGGAATAGAAAGCAAAAGGACTTGCTCACAGCAGGTCAACGGGTGGCCTATCTTGTGCAGGGTTTCAGACCCAGCCCAGTTAGGCAGCCAGGGAGGCCTCCAGCAGTATCAATGGAGTATACTTTTGTTCCAAAGCAGAATTACTAAAAAGAAGTAAATTGCATATGTTGCTCAAAGGAATCTTAAGTATTAAAAAAAAAATTACCAGGCCACACCCCTGTTGTATTTTTTTATTTTTGTTTTTGTTTTTCTTTTCTTTAATTGGTTTGCTCCCTCCTCAGAACAAGGCAATTACCCAGCACAGCCTAGGAGTTAAATTGCTACTGTCTTCTGTGGGAAAGTCCAAGATGTGGCTCAGCACTTTTTACACAAATACCAGAAGTTCCTTTCTGCTCTCCTTCAGGGACAGTTCATGTCTAAGCCTCTAGATTGTCTCCTGGTTATAGCTTCTCTGTTCCTGTTCATTGTTACCATTGCTCTTTTAGTCATTATCCTTAGAAATCTAAGAGTAATTTCTACCTCCTTCCCTCTTTCACTTACTACTGATTGACTAATTTTTTGTCAAATTCTATAAAGTCTAACCTTAAATATCTCTTCGAATTCTTTCTATTCACATAATCCTGTTACATGCAAGCCTCTGACCATGAGTCTGATTCTGCGAAATTGAGTCTCATTAGGGATTTTCTGTGTATTTTCTCATATGCAAGTTCAAACTGAAACTGATGAAAATTAGAACAAGTGTATGAGAGCCAACGTATGATCTTGAGTATATCCCACCTGAGTTCAAAGACCACCTCAGGAACAGGTTTAATGCATTGGACACAAATGATAAGAGATGAGACAAGTTGTGGCATGACATCAAATGTGTCACTCATGAAGAAAGCAAAAGGTTATTAAACAGACAGGAAAAAAAGAAAAGACCAAATTACATGTCAAAAGAGACTCTGGAACTTGCCCTTGAATGTCAGGCAGCTAAAGTAAAAGGAAGACATGATGAAGTTAAGGAACTACACAGAAGATTTCAAAAGGCAGCTCAAGGCCAGGCATGGTAGCACATGCCTGTAATCCCAGCGGCTTGGGAGGCGGAGGCAGGAGGATTGCAAGTTCGAGACCAGAGGCAGTCTGTGTAACTTAGCAAGACCTTGTCTCAAAAAGTAAAAAAAAAAAAAAAAAAAAAATTGGCTGGGGGTGCAGCTCAGTGGTCTGTCACTTGCAAAGAATGCAGGGCCCTGGGTCCAACCCCCAGTACCGCAAAAAA
>VMDO01038013.1:0-13860 GCA_007922755.1 Pedetes capensis
AAAAAAATGGGCTGGGGGTGCAGCTCAGTTGTCCAGTACTTGCAGAGCATGCAAGTGCGAGGCCCTGGGTCCAACCCTCAGTACCACAAAAAAAAAGTCATCAAAAGGATGATATCACTGAGAAGGGGTGAGGAAAACTTTTTAGGAGAAATGACTTGGAAGTTCTCCCAGATTCCCCAGACCTGATGAATTGATAGCTTGGGGGTGAGGCCCAGGAATTTGTGCTTTAGTCTTTCTCTAGGCAACTCCTAAGCATGCTCAAATTCGAGAAGCACTGTTAGGGTGTAGAACCCAGGCCCTGTCATGTGCAAGTACCTAATAAATCATCTGTGAATAACTGTGTACATAAATTATTGAGTAGGGGATATGTATCAAATGAATGACAGTACAAACGTAAGCACTTGTCCATTAAATTGTACAGGTAAGGCTAAATTGTGCAGGTCTCCCAAATTCCGTGAGTGGAAGCTTGCAATTATTTAGTACCCACCTTCATCACATTCCTTCTGCCTATAGGGTTTTCTTTTATTATACCAAGTAGCTCTTCCTGCTATGCTGTTTTTAATAGAAATATTCTAAGGAAGAGTTGGGCTGGGATTTAGCTCAGTTGGTAGAGTGCTGCTCTGCAGTCTCTGAGGTCCCAAGTTTGATTCCCAGCACCGCAAAATGGGAGAAGGACATGGCAACCCACTCCCAAGGCAATCCTGAAACAGTCAGCCATTGAAAACCCTATGAGGGTCGCTATGAGTCGGACTCGACGGCACCTGACAACAACAAGAAGGAAGAGTTGCTCTCTTTGGAAAACTTGTTAACCAGGGCACAGGGTTTTTTGAGGGAGAGAGAGAAACTTAAAATGCCTTGCAACATCCCTTCTTGGCTACCTACACCCAGAAGACGGGGGTGGGCAGATCAGGAGCAAGAATGGTCCAGGGAACCACACAGACTTCAGAAGGCCTATCTCATTTAGCTTGTTCTGTGTAACAAACCACCTCACAACTGAATGACTTAAAACAATAATCATTTATTTTCCTTACAACTCTGTGGGCCATCTGGGCAGTTCTTCTCCTCTGGATTGGTTCGGCTAACTGCCCTTGGGCTCATGTATCTGTGGCCAGCAGGCAGTTTGGCTTGTGGCTGGGCCACATATCTGGCTGTTAGTCAGTGGAGGGCTATTGGCTTGGCTGCCTTCATTCTCTTCCAGGTGGTCTCTTAGCCTCCAGTGAGCTAGCTTGGACTCAGTCACAGGCAGACATGTTCCAAGGAGCTGGAGCAAACAGTAAGGCCCAGTTCCCAAGCTCTTTCCCACATCTCTGCTTGTATTGTGTTTGCTAATTGTCCCAAACAAGTCACATGGCCAGCTCAGATTTAGGAAGTGCAGAAACAGATTCCACCTCTTGAGGGGAGATCTACTGTGTCATATTGCAAGGATATGAACCCACGAAGAGAACAAATTTGTGGCCATTTAGTAATTATCCACAAAGAGCATGTAATAGCAATAAGGTCAGGCAACACCTATTAAATGATTACAGTGTATAGGTACTATTCTAAGTGTTACATATATATCTCCCACAACAGCAGTGAGACCTAGATGTTACTGTTTTCCCTACTTTCCAGAGGAATGACTTGTGTCTCTGAGAAATTAACTTGTCCGAAGTTATACAGCTAGTAAAAGGGGGTCCCCAGGATTCTCATCTAAGCAGTCTGGTTTCAGAGCCCATGAGCTCTTAACCACTATGCCATCCTGACCACTATGAAATGTAGTTGATGTGACACTGAATGATAGGATGAATGACTAATATGTACTAATATTCATCAAAGACTTAGGATGTACCTGGCAGTGTTCCAAGCACTTTACATATATCGTGGTATTTTATTCTCACATATATCTGACCCATCAGAGACTACTTTTATCTTCATTTTACAGATGAAGAAGCCAAAGCTCCAAGAAATAAGTTATCTGTCTAAGGCTACACAGCTAGTGCATGAACATGCTAAGATCCAAATCCAGACCTGAAGAGTCAGCGTACATCTAATTTGTTGCATCATTTCATTTACCCAGACTGTATTTCCATCTCAGTTTATAGGTATGGAGAAGAGGGGTCTGGGAACTCTCCAGAACATCAATGATAATGATAAGAAGGAAAAGGGTCATAGAGAAATGCAACTAGAATTGTCACAAAGACCACAATTTGCTGCAGGAGTTTATTAGTTCTTGCCCCCTGTATATGTTGGAGCTGATCACACCATCCCTATTCCGCAGACACCTATCACATGAGTTACAATGTAAACGGCATTCTGGATTTTGCAACATGTTGGCCTTGAGATGCCCCCATGTTCACTCCTCACTCATCTGCTTCTCTACCTTGTATGGATTTGTTGTTGTTAGGTGCCATCAAGTTGAGTCTGACTCATAGGGACCCTAAATACAGCAGAAGGAAACACTCTCTTACACTGTGCCATGCACACCATATTTTTACGTTTGAGTCCATTGTTGCAGCCATTATGTGTCTTCTCATTTTGAGTTGTGCCACATCATTAAAAGGAGGTCCCAGGGGCTTTACTCCATTCTCATCATTAAGGTTGACTCTACTTTGAGGAGGTAACTCTTCCCCAGTTGTTTCTTGAATGCCTTCCAGCCTGGGTGTCTCATTTTCCAGCACTATATCTGACCGTGCTTCTCTGCTATTTATAGGGTTTTCAATGGCTGACACTGTTTCAGGAGTGGTCTTCCAGGTCCTTCTCCCTAGTCTAAGTCTGGAAGCTTAGCTGAAACCTGTCCTCCATGGGTGGCCCTGCTGGTATCTAAAATACCCGTGGCATATCTTTCAGCATCACAGCAACACGCAAGCCCCCATAACAGATAAGCTCACAAACAGGTGGAGTAAATAAGCCTGGTTTAAGAAAAGGTCTTAGAGCAACTTATAAAGTCACTGTCATTGGACAGTGAAGGAAGGTTCAGAAGAGCTATTTTACTAAAAGCACAAGAACTCAAAGTAAGAGGGTTTGGGGATGTTGGTGTAGAGACAAATAGCCTATAAACAGCTCCAGAGGTCTGGAGCAGGTCACTATCTTGCTATTTGGTACACTATTTTTTTAAGCAGAAAAAGGGTAATTTAATAATGTGATTTGGAAAGATTACCATAGATAGTGATGATAATATTAATATTTCTTGGATGGAGCATCTTGTTTTCTAAAAGGCCAGATAAAGGAGATGTTATGGAAACTGACATTCCAGGATGGCAGTGAACTCTTAAGGGCCATGACTTTTTAGATTTTTGCCTCTTGTTTTCCTGTAGGATTGATGTAATTCCAAATGAAGGACAGAGAGGGCTCTCAGGGATCAAGATGATGGCCAGTGACCCTTTAAGACTTATGAAAGAGCACAGCGCAAGCAGTGTTCTGATTTAAGAGGGTGGCTGGTACCCCATTGGGAGGTTTTGTACCTGGCCTTTAGGGTGGTTCAAGAGAGGGGTCAGTGGATGGTGAGGAGAAGCCACAACTAGTGAGTCTGTGCTAGAATGATCAGTGCCCGGAGGTACATCTCCACCTCTACATCCTTCCTCCCATAAGGAAGTGACGGCAGAGGACTCCAATTTCTGAAGCACTCTTGCACTGAAGTAATAGAAGGAAAATGAAGATGATGGGAGAGGTGATTCTCCTGAACTTCTAGGGTTAGTGCTGGCAGCCAGGTGCCAGGAAACTTGGAAGGTATGAGTTTAGTGTTTCATTGGAAAATGGCCGACTATTACATTCAGCGGGGCTGGGATTTAGCTCAGTTGGTAGAGCGCTGCTCTGCAGTCTCTGAGGTCTGGGGGTTCGATGCCCAGCACTACAAAAATGGGAGAAGGACATGGCAATCCCTACTCCCGAGGCAATCCCGAAACAGTCAGCCATTGAAAACCCTATGAGGGTCACTATGAGTCAGACATGACTGGACGGCACCTAACAACAACATTATGTTCAGCTAAAACCATCATCTTCCCTTGGTGCTCCTATGGTCCTCCCTTATTTTCTGTAAAATCTCAGAAAAAATACCACAATGAGACATACCAGTTCCATACATCGTCAGGTCTGCTTTTAGACCAGAACAAGCCAGGTTATGGCTGCAGCAAAGCTGTGGAGGTAGAAGAGCAGGTGAATGTCACTGAGGGAGAGGGACAGCCTCGTGGAAGCCCCCACCTGCCAACCCAAGGCGAGCAGAGCCTCCAAGGCTCTGGGTGGTGATATGTGGACACTGGTGTTATTTCAACCAAATGCCTTAAATTCCTGGGAGGAAACTTGTAGAACAGGAGATAGGAACTTGCAGCCAGATTGTGGGAGCATTTACTATGACCAGCAAGTCATGGATGCACATATGTGTTTTCTTTGGGACAGAGGAAGCGGCTGAGGGCAGAAAGGAGACCCATGTTTCACAGTAAGGCTCTTTGAGGGATTCCTACTGAGGGTGTCTGGGGCACTGAATTTGACCAGAATGGAGGAGTTTTCCGACGGCTTGGGAAAGAGAGCGATGACACTGTGGGATGAATAAATGATGCAGTCGGCTGCCTGGCTCCTAAAAGTCTTGGTAAATGCCCCAAAGTGAAAAATATGGAAGGAATTAAAGAAGCACTTTGGAGGCCTCGACTGAAATGTCTTTTCTGTGTGTCATATGTGGTCAAGACAGCAACCAGCAGCATAAAACCAAAGGGCTCTTTGTGCCCTGGCTGGGGCATGGCTGAGCTGGGTGTGAGGTGGTTCTTTGTTAATATTCATGATGGCAGTTGTGGAGGGAGAGTAAACATGAAATTCCCTTTAGCTCATTCCTCAGATTGCTAGAGTAGTAGATGAAGGGGCTGGCGATTGCATGCATCTCCGAAGAATCTGCTCTTCCAGGAAAAAAAAATATTGACCTCTTACACAATGGAAACTAGGGTCTAGGAGACTGTTTTCTTTCTCTGGGAACAGACCGTTTTTGTTTTTGTTTCCCACCTTTTTGTATTTTTGTGTGCCACAGTTGCTGTTCACCTTGTGTAATTTTTAAAGTGGCAGATTCGTCAGTGTGTGGTTAGAGTTCCTCACGTGTAATGCGCAACACGCCCAAGCGGTGTGGCGTGCATTTCCAGAGAGAATTTAAACCTTGCCTGTGCTTCCCCGGCAGCGCCCTCCTGGTCCCCAGGAAAGCAATGTTCTGCAGGTCCCTTCTTTCCTCTGTGGCCTGCCTTCATTATCTAATAGAATTTGAACGTCTAGCATCTGGTGATTAGCTGTGACACTGGGTGTGGGAGCATGCCCTGCAACATGATGTGCATCCGCATGCATGTGCCTTCCTGCAAATGCAAACAGCACAGATGTGGTTATTGTGGGGGTAATCATACATTCGGTCTAAAGCTAAATAACGTTTAGCCCTCCTGCCCTGATGGGCATCCTTTTTACTTCCATTGCCCGAGAGAGAGCGAGCGAGCTGCAGTGGGGCAGGCAGCAGGAAGAGGGTGGGGAGCGGGAGATAGAGATGCCATCTGGAAGTGGTTGGAAAACAGATGGGGGAAGTCTGGAAAAATCCAATTTGTTATTCTCAGGTGTTTTAAGGAATGTCTCCACGTGAGGGTGTTAGAAAGGATTGTGGTGCACGCAGTTAGAATTTGATGATACAAGGCGACTTCCCAGGTAGAACTGCTATATAACTGAGCTTTGAAGAATGTGGGTGAATTAGTAGCTGATCACTAGCTGGGAAGGTTAGGTCTGTTTATTAGGCAGAGCTTGAGTGGAAGGAGTTGGCTAAAGTGGGGGCAGTCAAGCACCTCTTAGCAGAAAGAGTCTGAAATAATCTTATTATGATCTTGTCAACAACAACAACAAAAAAAAAAATGGAAGAGAGGAACTGAAAGTTCCTTTCTGGAAGGTTGATGAATCCTGTTGCATCACTAAGGCAGCAGCTGTTGCCAGGAGATCTGTTATCTAGTATCAGACCCCTAACTTCTCCTTTTTTATCACCTAGGAGGGGGGTTTGATGCAGTCCAGAAACACAGACCTTCCCACTGTGGGCAATGCACACGTCCAACTTTTATGCTATTGACCATATCTTTAGAGGTGATGGAAGCTTGTTTGATCTGATGATGGGAGAAACCAGACATTCTCTTCCTAGATTCCTTACATAGGCTTCTGTTGAAAATCAGATTTGAAAACAGTCCTCTGTATGCTCTGGATGTCCCTGTGAACCTGCTGTGTCTCCACAAGGAGTAAAGGATCTCTTATTGTTGACTCATTTGCTCAGTGGTTCATCTCAGTATGGGAGAGATTGGAAGGCCTGGGAAGGGCTTCAGATTCCCTGTCCTCCCACTCAGCAAGATGAGGGAAATGATGCTAGATCTCCAACTGGACTCTTAGTCCAGTGCTCTTTCTGCACCACAGTTTGTTTTCCTAATTTATATTGTCGTTTAAATTACCTTAGCGTTGCTAGTTAATAAAGATGGACTTATTGAAGTTGCCTTTTCTTTCATTTAAATTTCAGGAGGAGACACAAAGATGTATTTTTACTCATTGCAGTTTCCCCAAACTCTTTCTCCTTCCTTTCAGTGTCAAGCACAGCATCTAATCTCCTGGTTTCCCTTTAAACTAAACAAATGAACCTAAAACAGTTTCAGTGTTATTGAACTCCTACCATCTTAGGACTTTTTATTGAAGATACAGAGCCATAGACAGGTGTTATCAACTTCCATAGTGATTAAAATGGGATTTTTATAACAGTTTAGTTTATTCTTCCAAATGATAATTTTGACAATTATAACTATTTTGCAGTACTGGAGGTTGAACCCAGGGCCTCACACATGCTAGACAAGTGCTATACCACTGAGCCACACCCTAAACCCCCTTTTAATTTTTTTCTTTTGAGACAAGGTCTCCATAAGTTGCGCAGGCTGCCTCTGGCCTCAAACTTGTGATCCTCCTGCCTCAATCTCCTGAGCTGCTGTGATTACAGGTGTGTGCCTCAGTGCCTGGTGTCAATCATAATTGAACATGTTTTCAGAACCTGAATTTTCTCACTTAAAGTTATTTCCCTGGGTATAGTTTTTAAAACTAAGTTACTTACCATTTCACTAATAATTTAATAAGCCCTTAACCCAATAATGGAATAGCCTCCATTTTAACAGGGAAAGAAAAACAACCCAAGCAAAACAACAAAACCAGACAGGGCTTTTTTTTTTTTTTCCTTAAGCAGAAATATTTCTGAAACAATCAGATGATCAGATCCAGGGTATGTAGGTAAAAATGAGAAAAAAGGCATTGAAAAATAAGACGTAAGTGGTAGGAACCAAAGTTTTGACTTGATTAATTGGATATTCTAAAAAGGTTAGTCAATTAAAAGCATGTGAAATATACTTAGAGACTGAATATGAAAGAACCAATTTGTGGATTTGAACACATTAATACAAATCATCTTAGTGATTTTTATCTTTTGTCATACCCCACTGTCACCCTGGGAGTTTGGAAATGGACTATTTCTGCTTCTACTTTGAATAATTTAAAATGGATTTGTTGATCTACCAAAATAGGGAAAGGAAACAAAGTGAAGGGGTTTCTAAAAGATGCAACATGGAATTCTTACACGCTTCTGATTACCATACCACTGCTGTTTCTCCCTAGCACTGTTGGCCCATGTTAAGACAAAGATGAGGAAGGAGCTCACCATGTCATCGAAAATAAAATGTCCCTTGCTGTCAGTCACAGTTTGTGAAGTACTCTCAAACCTTTTTCTTGTGGCTCAGCCGAAACACAGGGTGATCTGAGAGAAAAAGATGTCTCTCCTGAGGGGCTTGCCATTCCCATTTGCTTGCAGCTCATCACTGGAAGGAATTTGAGAGCAGCATCCTACCTGTGGGGTGTCCTTGCCTATGGAGATCACCAAAACCAGTGATCACCATGTAAAAATCTAGTCATTATCACCTCCCCACCTCACCGAGAATTCTTTTCAATACATTTTTACAATTGAAGTTCAGCACACATGTAGAAAAGTGTACCAGAATTAACAGTACAGCTTGGTGAATTTTTACAAGCTCAAGACAAAACAAGAGCCGGAATATTATCCACACCCCAGAAGCCCTTCTGGTCTCTCTTCACCTCCCTCCCCCCAGGATAGCCATTCTTTTGACTTCTAACCCCATAGATTCCTTTCTTGTTTTCAAGCTTTATAGAAATAGAATCATATAGTATCAACTCCATTTCTTGTTTTCGAATTTTATAGAAATGGAATAACATCATATGTGCCCTTTTGTAGTGGATTCTTTTGTTTGATGTTCTAGTTGTGAGATCCCACCAAGTTGTGTAGGCGAGTGGTTCAGTTTACCTACACCACTGAATCATGTTCCATTGTGTGACTAGGCCACAGTGAATTTATCCAGTCTCCTGTCCTTTGGGCATTTGGATATTTTCTAGTTTGAAGCTATTACTAATAATCCTTCAGTGGAGATTCTTGTAGGTGACTTTTGGAAAATGTAGGTTTGTATTTCTCTCAGTGATGTAGATAGATAAATAGATAGACAGATGTTGTTAGGTGGCGTCAAGTCAGTTCAACTCATGGCAACCCTATATACAATAGAACAAAACACTCCCCCACACTGTGCCATGCCCAGCACTATCTCTGCTATTCACAGGGTTTTCAATGGCTGATTGTTTCAGGAGTTGGGCTTCCAGGTACTTCTCCCATTTTTGAGGTGCTGGGGATCGAACCCACGGGCTCAGAGCGTGCAGAGCAGCACTCTACCAGCTGAGCTAAAAACTCCAGCAGATAGATATAGGTAGATATAGATAGGTAGGTGGATATACATAGATACAGATATAGCCAACAGGGGAAATTCTGGGTCATTCAGAAGGGGCTATTTAACCAGAAATCTTGCTTTTATCTCGCCTCTATCATCTATAAATGAAGGCTGTGGGATTTTAGAACTGGTGGAGGCCTCACAGAATATACACATGGCTTACTTTCCTGATCCTGCCTCACTGTGTTCTAGGAGTTATGGCATCTTCAGTGAAGGGAGGGAAAAACTTGTGTGGTATCTAGGGCTCTGCCTTCAGCCAGAAAAAATACCTCTTTTATCTGGTTTATAGCCAGTGTTGGAATTATACCTAAGTTTTTTTTTTGTTTTTTTTTTTTTTGGTACTTGAGGGGTTCAGATGAGGGCCTTGCACATACTCTGCAAGTGTTTTACCAATGAGTCACACTCCCAGGCCCTTTTTTATTTTTTATTTTGAGACAGGGTCTCCCTAAGTTGCACAGGCTGCCTCTGGCCTCAAACTCATGATCCTCCTGCCTCTGCCTCTGCAGTCACTGGGATGATAGGCGTGTGCCATGGTGCCTGGTCCAAGATTTTGTTTTTAAGAATGAGTTCAGAGGGATTTTTATTGAAAGGAGGTGGAAAACAGATGATTTCCGTCCCTAGTGCTAGCTTGGGAGAGAGGAAAACAGGCCTCCACTGCAGACCTCAGGAGGGCTGCCAAGCCCAGATGGTGCTGGTGTTTTACGGGCGGTATTTCATTCCACTCGCTCCTCATGTCCACTCCAGGAGGCAGCCATGGTCTTATCCCTGTTTTATAGCCAGGGAAACTGAGAGGTAAAGCAGTTAAGTGACATTCCGAAGGACACACATCTAAAAGACACAGTCTGCCTCCAGGCCTTCTCATCCCTCTTTCCCCCCTTCATTATCCAAACCAGAATACACCGCTCCCACGCACTGCCCATTTCACAATCTCCTGTATACTAGCAGGGCCTGCATGAGCTGTTGTGGTGACAGTGGTTTACGCTTTTGGTCCAAGTTTTTGTTTCTCTGGTAATGCTATTGCTCAAGAAGCCAAGGTATAATATAGAGACAGGCTTGAATAAAACTGATGCCCTTCTCCTCTTTTGCCCCTTCTTATTTTCATTTCAGAGCAGAATTTAACCCTTTGTAGTTGCCTTTCTAAATGCCCAATATTATGTAATTGCTGCTGGAAACCTGCGAGATAAGCATGATAAGTATTGTTTGTTGTATTACTAGTCCTCATTTTGCCATTTTCCCTGCTCGGATTCTCCCACCCCCTCACTGTGCCCTAGCTACAACTGGCTTTCTTAATATGCCACAGGACCTTTGCACTTGCCAGTCTGTTCTTTCTTCTGTGGCTTGCCATTGTTATAGAACAGCATTTGGATGTTCCTTCTAGCTAGAATTCTATTCTCTCAGGTACTTTCATGGTTTACTTTCTCAATTCTTTCAGTGTTCTGCTCAAAGTCACCTAATATAAGAGATCTCTTCTGACCTCTCTATTTAAAATAATGTCTCCAACCCGTTCACTTCTTGACCTACTTTACTTTTTGCCAAAGTACTTATGCTACTTGGTGATGTGTTATATTATCTGATTTGTTTTATATCAGTTGACAGACAAGTTTGGCTTCTGGTGAGCTGGGGAGTTTTCATCATTTTATATCCTTAGCACATCAATAAATGTTTAGTAAATGAATAAGTGAATGAAAACTCGTCTTAAAACTCAGAAAGTTGATACCAAAGGAGGGTAGGTGGAACTCATACTTAACGGGAAAAACTTTTAGGTGGTGTATCTTTTTACATTTCCAATATTATTTCGTCTTTCTTTCTCTCTTTCTTTTTCTTGATTATTTTTGCCAGAGGTTTATCTTTTCATTAGGCTTTTCAAAGAACAAGCTTTTGGTTTGGTTTTGAGTCTTTTATTCCCTGCCTTATTCAGGTCTGTATTTATTTACTTTGGTTTGCATATGTCTGTTTTATCTCTGCACATAAGAGATTGTTTGAGTGCAGAGACCACAGCCATCCACAGCTATGAAGAGGCCTGCTGACTAGGTTAGACCCTCGAACCACCATGTCTGGGGAGCCTGTGGTTTAGACTGCTCCTTTGTCAAGCCTTCTCATTTTTGCATGAATCAATGGGGTACAAAACAGCAGCACTTGGATTTTAAAAAAATTATGCATTATCCAATTTTTATTTAAACTAGGGTATTTTCAAACAATATTTTAATTGATAAAGGTTGGTTTCTGTTCTATAAATATGATTGCCATTATAGTACCAATTGTTAATTCCCTTGTAACAAATGTCTTCTGTTGTTTATTGTGTTACTTGTATTACTTTTCCACTGTAATTAAAACCATGGGGAGATGAAGCTTACACTGGAATAAAGAAGTTCCAACCACATTTTGGGGCTCTGTTCTCCCAATCTAAATGAAACCTAACTGGGTTAAAATTGACAAGACAGTGAGGCCAGGGGTGTAGCTCAGTGATGCAGTGCTTGCCTAGCATGCTCAAGGCCCTGGACTCCATCCCCAGCACCCCTTACATGCATACAAAATTAAGAAGACCAAAGAAGTCTATCTTCATAACTCGGAAATTACTGGCCTCAGGATCAAACTGAAAGAAGGTGCATCTCTAAGGGCTGCGTCTCGTGGCACATATCCAAGACAGCGGGAAAGAAAGCCCTATGAAACCCGGGAGAATCCCTGTGCATGGACCTTCAGGGATAAGTATGTGTGTGTGGGGGGGGGCAGGAGGTCATTGATGGGAGCTCAACATCTAGTTAAAGCACTTAACCCCTGGGGTGAAATCTTAGTCCAGAGAACACTGAATGGTTTTACAGCAAAATGTCATCTGATGAACCCTGCTGTATAAAGTGGCAGACGAGGGGTCGTAAATCTGTGTGGGGTTCTTGTGTCTCATTGTGGCTTTGGTTTGCAATATGATAGGCTTGATTTTCTTAGGGTGTCTCCCAACACCATGTCCACTTGTGCTAAGATCAAGACATTTAGTTGGAATGTGAAATATGAGGAGGGTAAGCACCAAGGACTTGGCATGTTTGGGGTATCATCTCTGACCTCCTAAGGGAATCAGGGGCAGGAAGAGAAGTGAAAGTAAAAGGGAGAGAGAAATGAGAACGTAGAATGAGAGAGAGAGAAAGAGACAGACAGGGAGACAGACACATTTGAGCTATTTGTTGTTGTTGTTAGGTGCTGTTGAGTCCTGTCCAACTCATAGCAACCCTTATAGGGTTTTCAATGGTTGATTGTTTCGGGATTGCCTTGGGAGTAGATTGCCATGTTGAACTCAGGACCTCAGAGACTGCAGAGTGGCACCCTACCAACTGAACTAAATCCCAGCTCCCTGAGCTATTTGTTGTTGTTGTTGGGTGCTTTCGAGTGGGTATTCGACTCATAGAGACCCTTATAGGGTTTTCAATGGCTGACTGTTTCAGGATTGCCTTGGGAGTGGATTGCCATATCCCTCTCCCATTTTTGCAGTGGTGGAAATCGAACTCGGGACCTCAGAGACTGCAGAGCAGCATTCTACTAACTGAGCTAAATCCCAGCCCCCTAAGCTATTTAGGGTTATTAAAAACCTAATCTGCAGCACCCTCTTAAATATAAACATTTCACTCCAGCCCGTTTGGGCTCCCAACATTGAAGTCCATAGTGAGAAATGGCTGATTCTTAATATTCCTTCCAGCTGGAACTCCCTTTGATTCTAAATGGAGGGAAGGATATTCTCTGCAAGGCAGAGCAGTTTTCTACATACGTTGAAAGATCAAAGGTCACTGGTTATCCCCAGGGGCTGCCATCCAACCATGAGCACAGAAAATGTTTCTTGCAAATCCCATGTCCAGAGGCTATGGGTCCGTGGTCCTGACCATCACAGACCTAGGGCAGAGCACTTTAGAGTCTGATGGGAGTCAGTCTGGATGTTTGGATCCAAAGGACACTGATGTAGTGGAGCGATGTAGCTGCCACATGCAGAGTAGTCTGCACTGGTGAGTCTCTCCATGTTTGCTACCAAAGGCATGGTTTCTTTCAGCAAGTGGAATTCAAATTCCAGACAGCTGGAACAGGAGGAAAAGGTTATATTCAATGTTTTCAAAGGCGTCCGAGGAACAGAGACTATGCATTTAAGTACAAGTTTGACTTCGGTACATTATGTACAAATTTGAATAAGGAAGATTCAACTTTTCCAATGATATGCAGAGAATGAAAAGTTTGAACATAAACACACATGATGTATTTACCGCAGAATATCAAGACTGTTGAGCCCAGCCAGGAAGCATGGGTGTGCCAGTAAAATCTTGACAGATACCAGAGGGAAAATGAGAACCCAACTTACTAAGTGGCAGGAAAGAAGAAGTGATGGCATTCTGGAATTCTTTTTAAAGAGCCCATATAGAAATGAGTAAAGTGTTCATGAACAATGGTCCATTTATATGGGAAGCTTTTTCTTTGACTTATATGAACCCACCAGATCACTGAGAGGGAGGATGCTTCTTCCCATAGGAAGAGTAAGCCAATTGTTTTGCTTCTCAACTAAATAACCAGTCTATTATTGACCCATAATATTCAATTGTCACGAACTCTTAAGGCTATGCTGTCCGAGATAGAAATCTCTAGCCACAGTGCTATGAGCACTTGAAATGTGGTGACTGTGGATGAGGAGCTGAATTTTAAATCTCATTTAATTTTAATGAATTTACATTTAAAAACGGATACTTGATTCAGTTACTAGAAAGGTTTTAGGATCTTTTGGAACAATTTTGGGATGTGAGGCTACTTTTTCTATTGCTTATTTCATAAAGTCTGAATATAGATTGAGGATTTCTGATGAAAATTTATCCCCCAGACTGAGATATACTATAGCTATAAAAAAAACACATGGGATTTCAAAGACTTCATACAGAAGAGTATGCCACATATCTCATGAATAATTTTGTGACTTGATGACATTGAAAATAATATTTTAGATATATTAGAGTAAATAAAATACATTTTGAAACTTAATTTCACCTTATTCTTTTTACTTTTTAAAAGGTAACTACTGGAAAAATTAAAATTACATATGTTGCTTGCACTA
>VMDO01038014.1:0-13834 GCA_007922755.1 Pedetes capensis
GTTACCAGTCTCTTGAAAAGTTAGATCATTACACATTCTGCCTGATTAATTTCTTCCCAAGAACAAAAAACTAATCTAGAGTTTCTAACCCTGTGAAGGTCTCAGCCATGTACATCTAAGCAATATATTCACTGATAGTCATGTAAAAACGCATGGCTAGTCATGACCCTGAACCTGTACACTGATATATGTAACAATGTTTAAGAAAATAACTTGTTTGTATATTTCAGATCAGTCACAACTTCTTCAGGGTTGTCTATTTTCCTGGAAGTAGCTGGGGAAAAGGTTGTATTACCCAGTTGCATGCTAAGTAAAACTACCATCTCTGTTCTTATTGGCCACAATGTGCCTATATTATGGCAGGTCATGTCAGCACTTTGAGGCAGGCTAGACAGCAGCCAGTCTTCTGTGAAACCTCTAGAAAAGTAGGGGCATTGAATGCATTATTCACCTCTTTTCTTCCTAATTGGGAATCCCAGATATGGGTAATTTCTTCCTCAAAACATGAGATTGTGTTGAGGGTTCAGATTAGGGCAAAAGGGCATCTTAAATTTTTCTGCTAGCTTTGTTTTGAATAATTTAAATTTAATCTATGGTGCAAAAGCTACCCATGCTCTTTCTGGGTATTTCACAAGGCAAGATTGTCCACAAAATGTTGCTGAATCAGAGTTTGTGAAGGGAAAGAGAGTCCAGGGCTTCCTATTTCACCATCTGGATGACATCATTTGTACTTCCACATATATAAAGCAGTTAAAAGTGATGAATTGTATACCCTAGATAAAATGGACAAATTCCTTGAAAGAAACAAAATACCACAACCTATTCAAGAAGAAATAGATAAGCAGGGTGCTGTGACACACACCTGTAATCCAAGCAATTTGGGAGGCAGAAGCAGGAGGATCACAAGTTCGAGGCCAGAGGCAGTCTGCATAACTTAGTGAGACCCTGTATCAAATAGTGGAAAAAAAGCATGGACTGGGGGTGCAGCTCAGTGGTACAGCATTTGCAAAGCATGCAAGCACAAGGCCCTGGTTTCAACCCCAAGTACTGAAAAAATAAAAAAAGAAGAAATGGATAACCTGAATAATCATGGATCTGTGA
Source organism: Pedetes capensis (assembly GCA_007922755.1). Lineage (NCBI taxonomy): Eukaryota > Metazoa > Chordata > Mammalia > Rodentia > Pedetidae > Pedetes > Pedetes capensis. The sequence goes on from VMDO01038014.1 coordinate 1,102, forward strand.
AAGAAATTAAACTTATAGATGAAAATATCCCCTGAGGAAAGATGCAATCTCAGGTGATTTTATTGGTGAATTCTACCAAACATTTAAGGAAGGAATAAAATAGCTTCTATACACCCTCATATACAAAATTTAACAAAAGTGATCATTTGCCTATTCATTTTGTAACAATATTATTCTAATAGCAAAACCAAATAAAACATTTAGGAGGAATGAAAACTGCAGACCAACATCTGCCAGGAAGATAAGAGAAAAAATTCTTCACAAATATCAAGACATTGAACTAAGAAACAAAAAATTTAGTTTGTCTTGGAAATGCTAACCTTTTTAACATTCAACATAAGTAATTGTAACTCATAATTCTAACTGAAAAATTAAGCAATATCATATAGTTAGCCAAAAATGCATTAAAAATCACCAAAGAAAGTGTATCATCCATTATTGACTAAAAAAATGCTAGCAAAATAAAAATACAAGGGAAATTCTTCAGGTTAATAAAGTAATTGTCCATGGAATCAATAGGTAATTAATCTTTAATAATGAGAGATAGAATGTTCTCCTCCTATACTTGTTAGCAAGATAAAGATATTCCTTCTCAATTTTACTGTTCAGTATTATTTGGAAAATCTGGCCATTGTTATATGTCATAAAACTAGGGGAAATTTAAAATGATGTAGAAAATGAAAAGAAGAAATTAAATCTATTTATAGGAAACATGAATGTCTATAAAAAAGAAATCACTATGTTGATGAGATCTCTGTAGTACCAGGTTAATTGTGGTACTATTCAAATTAGGTAAAAATGGAAATAACTACAGTGTACATCAACTAAAAAGGGATAAAGAGTTTCTGATATCTACACACAATGGAATATAAATCAGGTGTGTAAAAGAATGAAACCCAGTTGTTTGTAAGGACATGGTATAACTGGAGAAAATCATGTTAAGTGAAATAGGCTAGGTACAGAAAAAGCAAAATTGCATGATCTCACATTACTTGAAATCTAAAAACATTGATTGCAAGCCAAGTTGAGTGGTATATACCTGTAATTCTAGCAACACAGGGAATAGAAGCAGGAGGGTAGTAAATTTGAGGTCAGAGGTAGCCTGCAAAATTTAGCAAAACTATGATGCAAATTTAAAAAAATGGTATGGGGATCCAGCCCAGTGGTAGAACTCTCACAAAGTATGTGTGAGGCCCTGGCTTCAACTGCCAAGTGCCTCAAAAAAAAAAAAAAAAAAAAAAAAAAAAAAGAAAAAAAAATGATTGCATAGAAGTCGAGTTTATAATAGTTCTTATTAGAACCTGGCAGGAGTAAAGGAGAGGAGAGCTGAATAAACTTTGATCAAGGTAAGAACAAGAGCCTCTGGTGTGCTATTGCACAGAGTAGGGTGACTATTTTTATTAGGTGCTATAGATAACAATAATAAACTGCATGCTTGAAAATTCTAGAAGAAAGGATTTTTGTAAGACATTTTTTGGGGGATAGGATCTTGCTGTATAGCCTAGACTGGACTGGAACTCACTATATAGGCCAGGGTGTCCTCAAGCTAATGATCTTCCTGCCATACCCTTGCTTTATTGGGCTGGGGTTCAGTTGATAGAGAGCTGCTCCACACTTTCTGAGGACATGGATTCAGTCCCCAGCACATCAAAAATGGGAGAAGGACCCGGGCATGGTGGTGCATGCCTGTAATCCCAGCAGCTCCGGATGCGGAGGCAGGAGGATCACAAGTTCGAGACCAGAGGCAGTCTGCATAACTTAGCGAGACCCTGTCTCAAAAAAAAAAAAAGAAAATGGGCTGGGGGTGCAGCTCAGTGGTCGAGCACTTGCAGAGCATGCAAGCACAAGGCCCTGGGTTCAACTCCCAGTACCGCCAAAAATAAAAATAAAAAAAAAGGAGAAGGATCTGGCAGTCCACTCCTGAAAATAATCCCGAAACAACCAGCCATTGCAAACCCTCTAAGGGTTGCTATGAGTTGGATATAACTTGACGGCACCTAACAGCAATGGCAACAAAAACATTACTTTATTATTGTTGAGATTTTAGTTAAATTTATATTTAGCTTATACAAAAAAATATAAAAATTGTACCTATTAATGAAGTAACATGATGTTTCTATACTTGTACTTATACAGAGATTTATATTTATACATCTCTGTCCTTCCTGTTATGACAACCTCAAATTTCTAGAAAATGCCAAATATGCCCTGAGGGGAAAATCAATAGAAATTTTGAAAACACTATTTTAAAGTAAATAAATTTTTCTATATGGTACTGGAGTGATGAATACCTAACTTAAAGAATTCATGAAAATGCATAATAAAAACATCAAAAGCAGAATTAACCACCATGTTGTGAGACTCCAAGATCTAAGGGAGATCTATGCCAAGTAAATCTAATGATTACAATTTACTGTGAGCCAAGGAGTTAAATTAACTCTAGAGAACAATGTTTTGTTTAAGGATAAAGTTCAAAACTTTATGTAAATATTGCATAGTACTGGGTAAGTTCGGTTCTCATAGCAATACAAGTGAATAATTTTGGAATTATTTTATTTCTTTGTATTTATAGTATGATTAAATAAATCACTTAATTGTTGATAATGGGAGCCAGGTTTGTAACTATCAAAGAAAGGAATTAAAATGAACAAGGTAGGCAAGGTAGATTAAAATAAATCCTGCTAGATTATGGTTTGTGATATCTTGGAAATTCATCATTTTAATGTATGATCATCTATATAGATACACAAATATATTTAAATATATGAGCATACATAGGCTAATACAAGTACATGTAATTTTTATCTTTGGACCAAAAAATGCAAAACACCAATAAATCATTTAAAAAATATTCTCTGTAGCATAAGGAACCAAATACCTTGGCATGAAGAAAAGAAAAGATTATTTTAGTGTATTTGTAATTCCAGAAAGTAAGGACATAAATCAAGAAATGTATTATTGTTTTTAGGTGCCCTCAAGTTGGTGAGGTGAAACTGTATTGGTAGTGTTTCTCTGCTATTCATAGTGTTTTCAATAGCTGGTTTTCATATTTTTGGTAGGGAGTGGGTTGCCACGTCCTTCTCTCAAGCTTATAGTGCCTGGTGTTCCCAGGCAGTCTCCCATCCAAGTACTGACCAGGCCCAAACTTGCTTAGCTTCTGGGATCTGACAGGATTAGGTACCACAGTGTTATGCTTGCAGGCCAAACCATCAAATATATAAATAGATAAATAAATAAATAAATAAATAACTTGTCAGGAACTCACATAAAATCCAAATCTAAAGAAACTCTACTGGCCAAAGCTGTGATTTTGAGCAACAAAATAAATAATACAGCAGTAGGTTGTACTCAAAATTATGAAATAAATATATGTGAGTCCATACTGAGTCCATACTGATGTAAATTATTGATCAAATAAATCATGTGATAAGGGAGAAAAGACAAATTTCCAGTGTAGAATAATTTTAACCACTTTCCTGGAAGTGGAGTTTTAAGTCACTCATCTTGAGGATGGGTTGAATTACTGACTTACTTCTAATGGTAGAGCATGAAAAGGGAAAAATGTGTAATTTAAAAGTGGGTAATCCTGGCAGGTAGTACCTGAGCAAGTGATGAAGATTTAGAGCATCATTAATCATTCATGCTGATATCATGTACATCCTGACATCATGTGGTGAGAAAATAACATCTTATTTTCTTAACATTCATCCAGAATGTCTATAATCTAAGCCTAACCATGATAATACTTCAAATAAATCCAAATTTGGAGTAATTTAACAAAATATCTTACCATTGTTTTTCCAAAGTGTCAAAGTGATGAAAACCAAGAAAAATCACTAAGAAATTGCCCAGCACACAGAAAAGACATGATAACTAAATGCAGTGTAGTATCTTGAATTAGGTCTTACAACATGAAAAAGTAGTGGAAATGCTAGTGAAATCTGAATAAAATCTGGAGTTTAGTAAATAATAATAAGGAATTATTAATTTTTCCAGGTTGACAAATGTATCAAGATTATACAAGACATTAACATTTGGGGAAGGTGGGCTGGGAGTAGACAAAAAAAATCTCTGCAATATCTTTTAAACTTAAATGTAAACTAAAATTATTCCAATATAAAATTTTAGGAAAAAGTCAAATATCAAAAAATAAAAACTATTCTAAAATAAAAATATAAACAGAATATCATATTCCACATGTTATAGCAACTGTCTCTATCCTACAAGCCCTTGAAATATCTACAAAAGATCGGTTTTCATATCATCAAGAAATTAATAAGAAAATTGTAGAGAGATAGAAATTTATGTGTATAGAAATTACATAGGGACAGACAGATGGCAAAAATGGTAGAAAGGCAAGATGTAACCTTTTTATTTATGCTCAGGTCTCTCATTACTATTCTCTATGAGCTCCTATATCCTTTTAAGTTCTGATGAAATGGCAAGATTATCCCAAAATATGGAATTTTCTCTTCCCATGGGCTAGATAAATAAAAGCACTGTGCAGCAGCAGTTATGGAGATAACATCAGAGCATAGCTGAGATTAAATGAAATTAAGAGTCAATAATAAGTATTGAAGGAATCATCAGCATTATAGATTTTCTACTCACTTCCCCAACTCCAACCTCAAGAATAAACAGAAGAGACAAAGATGTGAAAAAGTAATGCCTAAAGTACAATATGTGATTTCATGAAGGTCAGAATGTCTTGGGATGAAGGGCAAACAGGAATTAATCATGATAGAATTTCAACACCAGAATCTCCAAAAGAATAGTTCTCAAATATGACTGTTTCTGTGATTAATCTAAGATGTTTTGTAAAGACACTAATACGTAGTCTCCATAAAGGTTAAATATAGAAACAGAATCTTTGCAGGTTGGCTTCAAACATTTGTAGGTATAAAAGCTCAAAAGGTAATGTACAAAATTTGAGACATATTGTCCTATGCTCTGAGGGAGACCTCTAACTTAGTCCATTAAGGCTTCCCTAGCAAATTACCTTAGGCTGAGTAATATATAAACAACAGACATGTATTGTTCAATGGTGGAAAGGCTGGGAAGTCCAAGATCAAGATGCCTGTAGATGTGGTATCAGGTGAGGAATCACTCTGTTTCAAAGATGGCCCTAACATGGTGAAAAGTGGCAAAAACTTCCTCAAACTTCTTTTATTGGAAAATTTATACCATTAATAAAGGTGGCAACCCCATGATCTAATCATCTTTCCAAGGACCTCACCTATCAATACCATCACTTTGGGGTTAAAGTTTAACCGATTTACAACAAAAATATTTATACCATAGCGATCCACCCTTGCTCCTCAAAATACATGTCATTCTAATATTTTTAAAAAGTTCATTCTTTTTCAATAGTCACCAGTCTAAACTAATTTAAGCATTATCTCAAAAGTCTCAAATCCAGAGTTTCATCTAAATATTATTTAAATCAAATATGGGTGAAACTCAAGGTAGAATTTATCATGAGGCAAATTCTCCTTTGGCTGTGTGACTGTGAAAGAAAACAAGCTATGCTTCCAAAATACACTAGTGGGATAAATATTTTATTGTTGTTATGTGCTGTCTAGTTAGGTCCAACTCAGAGAGATCCTATTTACAACAGAACGAACACTCTCCAATTCTGTGCCAGGTACAGTATCTTTTTTCATGTTTAAAGCCATTGCTACAGACACTGTGTCAATCCATCTAGTTGAGGGTCTTCCTTATTTTGTTGAGATGCCACTCTCCCAAACATGATGTCCTTCTCCAGGGACTGGTCCCTTCTGACAACATGTCCAAGATATGAAAGACAGTCTAGCCAGCCTAGCTTCCAAGGAGCACTCTGGTCGCACTTTTCTAGAACAGATCTGTTGGTTCTTTCTGCAGTCCATGAAATATCCAATATTTGACTCTAGCACCAAAATTCAAAAGCATAATTTTTTTCATGTTTTCCTTATTGAATGTCCAGCTTTTACAACCATATGATGTGACTGAAAATACCATGGCATGAATCAGATGCATCTTTGTCTTTGATGTGACATCTTTACTTTTCAACACTTTAAAGAGGTCTTTTGCAACAGCTTTTCCCAATGCAATACATCTTTTGAGTTATTGACTGCTACTTCTGTGGATGTTGATTGTAGAACCAAGTAAGGCAAAATTTTGGACAATCTCAATCTTTTTCCATTTATCATGAAGTTGAATACTGACACAGTTGTAAGGATTTTTGTTTTCCTTATTTCTGAGGTGCAACACATACTGAATGCTGTGTTCTTTGATCTTCATCAGTAAATGTTTCAAATCCTCTTCATTTCAACTAAGCAGAGTTGTATCATCTGAATAATGCAGGTTGTTAATGAGTCTTCCTCCAATCCTAATGTTGCATTGTCCTTCATAAAGTCCAACTTCTCAGATAGGCATAGGATAGATATTCCTATTGAAAAAGAAGGAGCTGGGATTTAGCTCAGTTGGTAGAGTGCTGTGCTGCAGTCTCTGAGGTCCCAAGTTCAATTCCCAGCACCGCAAAAATGGGAGAAGGACCTGGCAATCCACTCCCAAGGCAATCCTGAAACAGTCAGCCATTGAAAACCCTGTGAGGGTTGCCATGAGTCAGATACCGACTCGAGGGCACCTAACAGCAACAAAAACAATGTTGAAAAAAGAAGATAGGGTTAATGGGTCCCAAGTAAGTTTAAAATCCAATAGGACAAATAGTATTAAATTCTTTAGGCTGGAGGAAAAGCTTTGCTTCAAAGTTATGTCTTCTGGACATGTTTGGGATGGAGTTAGACTGCCAAGGTTTCATGGGGCACCAACACTTTAGCTATCCTTAATGCAGCCCCTGTTGCAGTTGCCTTTGGTTGGAGTTGCCTGCCTGTTGTTCTTCCTGGCTGGATTTATGTGTGTAGCTTTAATGGACCAGGGCCTCAGGGACAGCTCCACTCTCATGAGTCCACTTAAGCCTTAGTGGAGGCTGTCTGGAGTGGCCCTTCCGCCATACCTCTTATACTCTGCAGGACCTCAGAGTTTCCAGTATCTAGGTACTGCAAAAACTTCCCACTTGTGCCATCTGGTGGGGTGGCCATTGCAGCCTAAACCACTCTTGAGCTCATTGAAGCCAGATCTGGGGCAGCTGAGTAGCACTGCACCCAAATATGTGAAATAGAGACTTGAGGGGCAGCTAGGCCGAGAGCTCCAGTGTCCCTCAAGCATACTGTGTCTCTCCTTTGAAACCATTATGGAGGCTTGGAAACCAAGGTCAAGGTGCCAGAAAATTTAGTGTCTGGTCACGACTTGCTCTCTGATTCTAGGAAAATACCTTCTAGCTGTGGTGTCATGGCACATGCCTGTAATCCCAGGGCCTGAGAAGACTGAGACAGAAGGATCATGAGTTCAAGGCTAGAAGCAGCCTGCATAACTTAGATCTTTCTCTCTCTCTCTAAAAAAGAAAGGGGGGGGGCTGAGGGAATTGGTGAGTGGCACATCACTTGCCTAGCATATGTGAGGCCCTGGGATCAACATCCAAGTAATAATAATAAAGTACCACATTGTAAGCATACAAATTTGTCAAAAGGGTAAATCTTATTTTTAGTGTTTTAATCACTGTATAATAATTAAAATAATAATTGCAACAGTAATAAATAGGATGGCAGGAGACAACTTTTGGAGAAAATTTGTAGATTTATGGTGTAGATTGTAAAGATGGTGTCAAAGTCTTACACTTATTCCAATATCACAAATTGTTATAATAATTATACACAGCTTTTTGTATGTAAATGAATAAAACATAATAAATGCTCTTAGGGAGTTACAGGGGATAGGAAGAATATGATGCATGAATGATTAAGAATATGAATTGGAGGTGCTGAATATTAAATATGTAATTGTTCAATCACAAATCCAGTGTATTGGTTGAATCACATAATAAAAGTTCATAATTTTCAAATCAAAGATCAGATTCTTACTTCCAAACAGAAACAGGAAAACATAAAACAATGAAAAGGATGAAATAGAGTTAAGACATTTGGAAAATAAGAGAAAAAAGTGGCAATGCAAGACAAAATAGTCTTAGGTGGTGGGACAAATGGGAGGACACATTTTATTCAAATACACAGTGACTATTATTTTCATGAGGTTAAATATGTAAGGCTTAGTTAAATAGATGATAGAATTCCAAATAGAAAATAAACAGCTGAAAGCTAGAAATAGACATATTATGGTGACATTTTGACACTTTGGTGTATGCATATATAAATTATGCACACACACATAAAATGCTAAAATTTGTGCATATTGAAAGCACAGAATAAAAATTATCTGAGTAACTAGTATCCATGTCAAGGCATAAAGCATTGCTAACATTTTCTCCCCAAGAAGCTTTCTTTATTCTCTCCATTTCTATTCCTCCAAAGTCTCCACTATCCTGAATTCTACTATGTTGTTGTTGTTGTTAGGTGCCGTCGAGTCGGTATCCGACTCATAGCGCCCCTCATAGGGTTTTCAATGGCTGACTGTTACGGGATTGCCTTGAGAGTGGATTGCCAGGTCTTTCTCCCATTTTTGCAGTGCTGGGAATTGAACTCGGGACTTCAGAGACTGCAGCGCAGCACTCTACCAACTGAGTTAAATCCCAGCTGCGAATTCTACTATATATATATATATATATATATATATATATATATATATATATATATATATATTCTTTTCCAATTTATATACTGTTCTTCATTGGAAAGAAATCATGGGATAGAATTTTTTATTTATGACTTCTACTCTATTTATGTTTGGAAGAATAACCAGTTATGTTTTCCAACCTACAATCATATATATATATATCATGTCATTTCAAAATAGGAAACTCAATTGCAGCACTATTAACACTAGTCAATACTGGAATCATTTTATGTGCCCATTAGCAGATTAATAGATGAAGAAAATGTGATATTTATACACACAATACAAAATAGGGAATCACTTGACCACAAAGAAGAATAAAATCCTGTCATTTCCAGAAAAATGGATGAAACTAGGTGACATTTTGTCAATTAAATTAGTCCAGACACAGAAATACCAGTACAACATTCTCTCTTTCATATATAGAAGCTGAGAAAAGGGGACCAAAAAGTAGAACAGTGGTTAATTGAGATTGAGAAGAATGTTTGTGAGTGAGGATGAAGATGGAAAAAGGCAGGTTGAATTTGAACAATGTATGCTGTATGTCACTACAAAAATATCATCCCAAGCTCCATTAATATCTATAACTAAAATATGTTGTTATTGAACTGGGATTTAGCTCAGTTGGTAGAGCACTGCGCTGCATTCTCTGAGGCCCCAAGTTCAACTCCCAGCATTGCAAAAATGGGAGAAGAACCTGGCAATCCACCCTCAAGGCAATCCCAAAACAGTCAGCCATTGAAAACCCTATGAGGGTCACTATGAGTCAGATACCGACTCGATGACACGTAACAACAACAACAATATATGTTAATAAAAATAGTAAACACCAAAGGGAAACTCCAAGCATTTAAAAGGATAAAATCAGATGATCTAAAAAGAAATGAAATCCAGATCTAACTTATCTTGGAAGTAACATGATGACAGAATAACTATTACAGTAAGACTGAAGGAAAAGAACTTCAAAATTAGAACTGTTTGGGCTGGGGTGTGGCTCAGGACTAAAGCACGTGCATCGCATGTGTGAGTCCCTGGACCCCCTTCCCAGCATGGTAAAAATGGTTAAAAACTGGAGAGTCATATTTGGATCAACTGTTAATTTCATGTGAAGTGGAGTTAAATATATTATGAGACATATAAAGTTAAAAAGAGGTTATCACGTGAAAATTATGCTTGAAAATATTCAAAGGAATGCTACAGCAAATGGATAAATGAATCCAGGAGGAAGTAATGAGATATGGGATGTATGATTATATGGTTGGATGATCAGTCTAAAACTCATATTGAAATTTATTACCATTATGACATTGCTAACAGATAATGCTTTCAAAAGGTGATTAGCTAATGATAGTTCTTCTCTCGTGAATGAATTCACCTCAATATTGTCAGAGAGGGCTATTTATAGGAGTAGACTCCTAATAATAGGAAAAGCTTGTCCTCCATCTTCTCTCAGTCTCAAATACTTGCTTGCTCTTCCACCATGGAATGATGTAACACAAAGTCTCTCACCAGATATCAGCACCTGATATTGGATATCTCAGACTCCTAAGAACTGTGAGAAATAAATTTATTTATTTTTTATAAATTACCCAGTCTGTGATATTCTGTTATTGCAGAAGAAAATGAACTAAAAGATGAACCTAGCACCCAGTGGAAAACAAAGAACCTGGATATGGGCAAGAGCTCACAGAAGAACCTCTAGACCTTCCTTAGAATCAAGTAGAGACATAACTTCATGGTTGTCAGGGGACTGTCTCCATCACTCTTTTTTCAACTTTGAGTATCACAGCTATTACCAGATCAGTTCTCAAAGACAGAACTCTAGAACTTCCCTGGCACCAGGGAAATACCTGTGCCCCAGTGGAAAAGATGTGTTGGGCTTAATGTGCCCTTGACAGTTCTCAGATCCTTGATGCTATGAGATTCAGGTACAACCCAGCTTAATGTCAGCCTAGGAAGCCAAGGGACTGCCTTTGCCAGCACTACCTCAAACTTAGGCAATCTTGCATGTAGGCAGACTCCTTTTATTGGATGTAGAACAAGGTGGCAAGCTCAGAATATTGCTTGGGAACTTAGTGCTGAGATAATAAAATTTACCAATGGGCATATCCTAATAACTCCCCCTTCCCAAGCCTGCCTGTAGATAGAACCAGGAGAACACAAGTGAACACAGTCTATGAGACTTCTATTCAACATTATCTGGGGCTGGATGCAGTAATCTCCATTATTGAGTTCACTTTAGTAATAGGCAACCTATAACAACATGAAACTTAGTCCTTTCCAAATGTTGTGCTTGTATTACTGGGGTATGGGCTAAAAGGATGACCCAGCTTGGTGGTATTTGTGGATACGTGCATGGCATAGGAGGCTTTGACAGTTCCATTCATGGCAATTCTTCCCAGGTCCAGGCAGAATACCTAAGGGCTTTGCCACAGCTCAGTGAATGAAAATGAAGTATCTGGGCATACCCCAGACACAGGGAATGACTTGTGGCATTGGCCTACTTTTTGTAGGTATTCCTTTGATTCATTCTAAACAACATACCAATTGTGGATTTGAGACAAATGTAGACTTTGATCAGCCTCCACTGCTGAAGCAGTGGCAACACATCAACTGAAAACTCCTAGGAAACCTGGAGCTAGGTGCCATCCAGTTCTGAAATAGAAGTAGATACAGGCTCAGAAAACAGTGAGGAGGTTGCTCAGAATTTTTGCAAAGACAAGCACAATAAAAGCCACAAGTAGAGTAGTTATGTAATTTTCAAGGCCCAAATGACATTGCACATCAGCAAGCAATAAGAATATTCAGGAAACCGTAACTTCAGAGACAGTAAAAATAAAATACCAAAAAGTACCTGGATAATAATCAGTATGTGAGAGGTTTCAGAAAATTTACAATAGCTGTTTTAAGGAAACTTAATGAGCTTGAAGAAAAGATAGAATAGTATTCCACTACTCTAACAGGGAAAGTTAACAAAGAAATAGAAGTAATTTAAAAATCAAACAGAAATTTCTGTTATTAGGTGCCACTGAGTCAGGTCCAACTCATAGTGACCCTCATAGGATTTTCAATGGCTTATTATTCCACGAATGCTTCAAGAGTGGATTGCCACATCCATCTCCTTGTGTTTTTGTGGTGCTGTGTGGATCAAATCTGGGTCCTAAAGAGAAATTAGTGAGCTGAAAAATATACCCAGTGAAATTACAAACATGACAGAAGGTATCAACATTAACATAGATCAAAAAGAAAAAAAAATAGTTCACAGAAAGGCTATTTGGAAATACACAGTTGGAGGAGAAAAAAGAATGAAAAGGAATGAAAAAAAGCTTACAGAAACTTGGACAATAATTGCAGAGAAACTATTTGGATTATTGAGTTTCAAGAGGGATTTGAGAATTCCAAAGGGATATAAAGCTCATTCAAATAAAGTATAAAAATTTTCCCAAACTGAGAAATAATACATTCACTTGAAGGACAAATGTCACCAGTGAGACTTAAGACAATCAAGTGTACTGAAAGATAATAAGCCAGGTGCGGTGGCGCACTCATGTAATCCCAGCGGCTTGGGAGGCGGAGGCAGGAGGATCACAAGTTCGAGACCAGAGGCAGAATGCGTAACTTGGTGAGATCTTGTCTTAAAAAAAGTGAAAAAAAAATGGGCTGGGGGTGCAGTGGTCCAGCACTTGCACAGCATGCAGGCGTGAGAGCCTGGGTTCAAACCCCAGTACCACAAAATATATATATATATATATATATATATATATATATATATATATATATATATATGAGAAAATTCGCAGATTCTCAGACATTCAAGAAAAAAGAAACAAATAACACACAAGGGTGTTCCAATTATGTTGATGGTCAACTTCTCAGCAGAAATCTTCCTGTCCAGGAGAGAGTGGCATGATCTTTTCACAGTATTGAAGGAAAAAATGACACCAGTCGAGAATATTGTACCTAGCAAAGCTATCCTTTAAAAATGAAAGACAGATTAAGATATTCCCAGAAAAATAAAAGCTGGATTAATATATCTTTATGGGTCTTTTGCTATAAGAAATACTAA